>JAWPHD010006743.1:0-139915 GCA_037043455.1 Cyrtodaria siliqua
GGTTTAAAACATCTAGTGCATAATTCTAGTTCATGAGGAAGTGATGTAAATGTAACAATTAAAGTTATCTGCCCTTTGCTTGGATGGTGAAGGTCAAATCCACATTTGCTTTGTCACGTTGCAATACTCAAGATACAACTATAAGCAAAGTTTGAAAGGTCTTAGTGCATACAAATTGTGAAAAAGTGACCTAAACGCAAAAGTTGAACCTAAAAAATAGTAAGTTATCTGCCCTTTGCTTGGAGGGTCAAGGTCACTTCCACATCTACACGACATGTAACGTATCATTTATATATGTGTTAGAAAATACATATTTATAATAAAATAAGTATACACAAACAACAATTTACGTGGTCCCAGTATTAAGGTGTACACGCCCATTGATTTTTGCATCGAGTTGTGTGTTAATTTAAAATTCAAATGCCATGTTGTCATATGTATACCCAAAATAACATTGAATAACTTACATTTTCATTACAAATGACAAATATGCTGCCAAAAAATCCACAGAAAAATGGGGGCCATATATCTTCTAAGGAAGAACTTGTCTCATGAATGGTCCCTTTAAAAACATAAACATTGAAATGCCAGAATATTGTATTCATACTCATTTCCATATAAGCAAAAAAATAATAAAAACTCACAATTTTAACATGACAATGCTTGAAAATGTAACAAATAGATCAACAATGTGATATAAACCAAAAATAGCACTTTAAATTAGTGAAACTGTCTTTTTTACAAAAAGAAATGAGAATTATTTATATACCGCCATTATGCGACTACCCCAGGCCGACACTTCCTGTGTTGCAATGTGTGTGCTACACCTATAAGAATACTTAACTGTGATTGATTTTTCAAATCAGCTTTTCTGACAAAGCTTAGACTATAACGCATTAAAGAAAGAAAAGTTTTCGGGAATCGACTGAGAATCGATCAATATATATGCGGTTCAAAAAAGAACGGAGCGGTCGATAGCGACGAAAAAAAGCGTACATTTTTAAAAGTTTTAACCTTCCTTAACTGTTTTAACTGTTTTATAAAATGACCTACCTATACTTGATATAATCACTTCCTGTGTTGCAATGGGGGTGCTACACCTATAACTTTCATACCCCATTTAACCCCTTTTCCAAGAAGAAAAATTGTGGTTGGCTGGGTTATGAAACAAAAATCTTAATTTTGGCTTAAAATGTTGGCTTAGTGTAAAATCAAAGCATTTAATATGTAATTTTAAACAAAGTGTTTTATGTCGAAACATTCGTTATAATCTTGCCGATAAAAAGGAACCACGTAATGAATTGAATCGGGTTTTAAGGTGCACCAACACATGAAAAGGTTATATGGCGCCTAACAGGCATGAACATGCCAGGCTCATCTTCCATGTACATCGAGATAAAATGTGGAAAATGGGCCTAGAACCTTCTCACCCTGAACTGCAGAGTTGCTGCAAATTCTAACGTAGAAACTCCATTTACGCTGGAGCCACGTTTATTGTTTTTCTGCCACTGCTCTTTTGATGCGAGCGAGATAGCACCTGAAACAATGCAGGGATCATGATGAAGACCTTTAATGAACATGAACAAAAAATGATAAAATGAACATGAATTTGGGGGGGATTCTACCCCTCTGGCTACCCCTCCAAAGGGATCTGCAGTGGCCCTATTTTTTGCCCCGTGACCTACACGGGGCCCCACGTAATGAAACTCTGTGACAAGCTCTTATAACAAGCCAGTGTAAAACAACTAAAGTATTGTCTGTGAACAAACGGGAAAAGATTACTACTTTTGGTTTTACTTAGAGCTTAGAATCATACATAAGTTAGGCCTTTGAGTGTCTCAAATGTTGTCCTACA
Source organism: Cyrtodaria siliqua (assembly GCA_037043455.1). NCBI lineage: Eukaryota > Metazoa > Mollusca > Bivalvia > Adapedonta > Hiatellidae > Cyrtodaria > Cyrtodaria siliqua. The sequence continues at coordinate 1,856 of JAWPHD010006743.1, forward strand.
CAAAAACGTCAGGACTTGTAGAGCTGTATAGATAAGTTTTTTAAAACTGTTCATTTTAATAGGCAAGTGTTTACTATAAACGACTGAAAGCAAGTGGTGACAGTCTCTTAACAAATTCAATTTTACTCATTCATTTTGGAATCTGATCAGATGAGTAAATACTCATTGCAGTCGGAAATTATCTTCGGCTCTGGAGCTTCAATTTGGTACAATAAGTACATTAAAATGAACACGCACAACAATCTCAAAGCAAGAAATAAAAGTAGCACCTCGATTGATTAATCCATTATGGTTTTAACTTTAATAGGTATTCGAAGACAAGGTAAAATGATTAGTACTCACTACAATCAACGGTTTCATTTATGTATTTTATTAACCTGCTAGTTAACTACCATAGGTATACAATTATACAATTTGGCATTTTTTTTCATTCGTTTGGTATAATTTGTATTCTAATACATCCGCACTATATAGCCTTGTTTAAAATATCTCGTTATATTGAACAATATATCACTGTAATTTTTGCAACGTTAGGAGAATAAGCATTGCGCATTGTAACGTATGCAACGTTAGGAGAGTAAGCAAAGCAATGCGAAAGATTTCAGATGTGTGCGTTATTTTCACATTTCATGGGTATTAGAATAGAAATAGAACATCGTTTACGGTGAATTATCTATAATATATCACGATTTGTCGTTCAATTGTAAACAATAATTTCACTCGCCATTCGGGCTCGTGAAATTACTGTTTACAATTGAACTCCAAACCGTGATATATTAAACGATAATTCACAGTAAACGATGTTCTGTTTCTTAATTAAACAGACTCACAGCAATCTTCAATTGTTCAGCAAACATTAAAATTAAAATCTATTTATTCAATTATTTTAACTTAAAGACAAAGTTGGTCACTAGTGGCCATGTTTGTGTCAATTGATTTTCATCAAAGATAAACATTATTTCATGCTGATAATATTGATAAATCCCCTAGCAGTATCACTTATAGTTTTTGAGTAGTCATTATAAACTTCTTCCGACCGTCTTTGATTTCACATCAACCTGAATTTGTGTTAGTATCAACTAGTCAACATTCCTGTAAAGTTTCATGAAAATCCATTCAATATTTTCAGGGTTTTAGTCGCCAGAAAAATGTTCACAGATGGATTAGTAACATGGCATAACTCTGCGGATCTTTGATCGAAAAAACAACAACATGACTGATCTTTGCATGTAATCTTAGGGGGAAATAATTTGAATACCTAAAAAACATATGTACATGTATCTGCCTTAACCTGTTGACAGAAGTGTCAATGTCTCACTCGCTATTCATTGTTACACTGTTTTGTATTTTACCCATCACGTTTTTATTAAATTTTGAATAGGCACTGAGAAATTCTATTTATCATATAACTAAATAATCAACATAAAAGAACATTTATAAGTGTATGTGCCTATATATAAACTGACATAATTTATAGTGCATCATGTTTTTAAGATGAAGTCGTTCTTACAATAATGAACAACAGAATACCTCATTGATTTCGGTAATTTGATATTTTTAATGCACACCATGAACTGAAAAAATTAAACAAAGACTCGGCTTTTTCTAGAGGTCCCACGTGGCCAAATTTAAAACAGTTGAAGTAATATTTACCAGCAGTTATCTTGAGATAATCGAGGATACATTGTATCTGCCATGAAACTCTACACCTTAGGCCGACCATAAACAATGATTGATATGCTGTTTCCCTACCTACACACAAAATAGGCAATATCGAAAACGATATTGCAATTCTTAAACATTTTTTTGTTGTTGCTTCCTTCAGTGTATTTTTTTTCTTTATTTTCTTAAACATGTTAAAGGGGGTACATCAGGATTTTTCTAGAAATATCTTCAATTACAAAATTGCTCAGTTCAATATTAAACACAGTGTCACTTACGTCCCTACAGTGTCACTTATATCAATCAAAATATGATGTTAGAACCATTTTGTTAATGATTATGTCTAAACTTTAAGAGTTTTAAAACACCATATAGCTAGGACGGAACTAGATGTAAAATGCTGAAATCAACCATGTGGTACCTAGGATAGCACGTATTATTGTTCAGAATTTCTTTGCAAATAAGGGATCATTTTAGGCTCATTCTTTATGTTTTGGCCATGTAGAATAGAAAATATTAAATTTAATATGTGTCAATGTTAAGTCGGCCACCTAAATCCCCAGGAAAAGCCGGATGTACTCAAGGTGTTTACCATGTTTACTGTCCTTGGCAAAAAAAGAAAAGAAAATTACGCATTTGTAGGGAAACAGCAAACAAGAAAAAAGAAAGAAATATATTTCTTCTAAGGATGGCCTTACAGTTTAAAAAATCAAAGTTATTACTGATAGCAAACAAGCTCTACTGATCTTAGATGACCCCTACTGTGCATGTTCTGAGCAGAATTCCAAAACTCGAACATACAGAGGAACATCGATCCCACCATGGATCACAAAACCCCATCTGCAAAATACAAAGATGTTAAAAGCATATAAGAAATTTAGCATATAAGACATATACAAGCTAATAGATTAATATTTGTATAACTAAATGTAAAAAACGTGTCCATGGCAGATTCATTGCTAAGCAAGATAAACACCATGGAAGAAAGTATATGACTTTTAGCAGCTAGAATTTAAGTAACATCAATGCTAATTAATGGTGAACAACTTTTCAAGGTGAATAATACTCATCAAACTATATCTTAATAGCCAGATGTATCTGCAAGAAATTTGAAGTACAATGTAATTGTATGCTGGTGATTTTGGTAGAAGAAATTAACACAAATTATGCTTATTACATCCACTATAAACTTTGCCAGTTGATGACACGATACAGACTTTTAAGCCTCTATTCCCCAAAACAACACAATTTTACAGCAGATGTACACTTTGTCAAAGCCGAAGGAAATATCAATAGTGACCTCTAAAGGCAGGTGGCTGCTTAATAAAGGTTGATTTACATTAAAATTGTTTAAACAGGATATAAGAAATGTGGCTGCTTAAGACAGGTGGTTTTTATTTAGACAGGTGGTTAGTTGCTTAATAAAAGTGACCACTAACACATGTTTGGCTGTATAATTTATATGCCTAGAGATATTCAAAACTTCATATGCTAACAAAGGTTTTCATTGACCAGAAGTAAATGTCTTATGACCTTGCCACCAGCGGCAATGTGTAATGTCAAATCAATTTTCGACAAGGCTCATTTGAGAAAAAGTCTTATATCAATATCACTACAAGCTAAAACTTAGAACCACCAATGAAGATGACTAATACACTGAACACCCAATATTTCAGTTGTAAAAAAACATCTTATTTACAGTAAAGAGTGACCTCTAATAACGACTTGAACCAAGGGTGTGGTTTACATTTTCCTTAAGGCAAAAACAAAACAAAAATATTCTGTTTCCGGTAAGCCAACGACCCTATGTTTTGTAACCAACTGTTATTTTTTATGCTATCAGTACATTTTCTTTAAGAAGTTGTCGACAATAATGATCACAAATATTCAGCATTGTTTTATCAGTCCCGTTGTTTAGTGACAAATGTTTCCCTTTATTTACTCCAGCTTGCGCCCACTGCTAGATCTTGTAGATATTTCAACGCATGTGGTAACCAATATTTCGCCGTGTAAACTAAAAGTATAGGTCTATTTGATGTTTGATTTTCATGATAAAATCAAGCACGAGATGTTGAAAAATTTACATTAATCACAAGATAAAAGTTTAAATTTTCCACTATCAAAATATACTGGCATTAGACAAAGACCCACTTCCGTGGAATATACAAAAAATCTCCGAACAGTACTCGCGTGTGAATCGGCTCTCGGCGAACTTACGCCTCGATACTCGGCTTATTTATGCGTCGAAACTGCACAGGTAAACAGTCGGAGCTCTAACCTTAAACAGTTGTTCTTCATAACTTGTGACTGCTATTTAAAAAAAAAATTGGAGAGTAACGAGAATCAGTTACTACCATAGAATCACTCAAGTTTATATGCATTCCATCTTCTGTACAGGAATTTTCCTATATATATACATGTATATGAAAATGTTCTCCGGATAGAGGGATTATTCAACTTTACAACCATACAAAAAAATCTATGAGCATAGACGAAATTCTAATGCACAAGGCCTCCCAAGTTACCTACTGTTAAGCAATAAAATTCGTTAAAAATAATTTTGTAGGCTCCAACATGATAATTAATGAACGACTGCTAATTGGATCTTGAGGAAGATGTATTTATCCTTAATATCAAGTAATCAGACATACATTTGGCTACTATTTCAATTTATTAGCAAATGACCTTGGTACCTGATCCAGGTTACAAAATGAAATGGTTATTAGGGAAAAGTATCTGGTACTCTAAACCAAAGGGAGATAATAATTTGGCATTTTAATAACTTCCAGCAGTTATAAAACTTGTAACTGTTTAAGGTTAGAGCTCAGACTAGTAAAAGGTGCAACATGTTCTTACTGCAGTCATTTTAATGCATAATTATTCAATAACTTTAAAAAAAATCAAAGCAAAAGACAATTTTATGTAATAGTTAGAGGCTATGAAGTGAAATTTTAACAATTAAGAAACCCTAAGGGAAGGACGGCAGCGACTGACCGGGGTTTCTTAATTGTTAAAATTTCACTTCTTAGCCTCTAACTGACTTAGTGTTTGCCCTACTTTTTCCCCGCGCTTCTAAGAAACCACGCCTCTTAACACGTTCGCGCTACTACTAAATCTGCCTCATTGTGTCCAAACAAGCGCGTGCCATTTAGTAAGCGATTACTTAATGATTAAATGGTTAAAATTGGTGATCGTTAGAAATTTACATGAATAAATTCCCCATTTTTTTAAAATTCCTCACCGTCTGATTGGAGGAAAAAGTAGGGCAAACACTAATTTTGTTTTGGGAAAATTCAAATACCCGGATAATATCACGATAGTTATATGACAGTTCTTATTACCTGCTTCGCGGCGACTGAACATAAAATTCAATTAGTAATTATTATATTGGAAATTAGAGAAAAAAAATTATATCGATGAGTTTAGTAAAAAATTATCAAAACAAATTGTAAAGAATTCCAGGTAATAAACCCGTTGTTAGTGCCGCCTTTTTAAAAGGTACCTACATCGCTTAGGATTATGGATAGACAAATTATTTATGTCGGTTCAAGAGAACGGACTTTTCGACAACAAAACGGAAAAATACGTGTGATTAAATGCATTAAAAGTTTGAAATCCACATTTTTTGCGAAATGTATTCATTATATTTAAATCAGTCATGTCAACTTTGCATGGAAAATATGCACTCAGCGTTATATGTATTTTTCTGCCGATTGATTGCATTTTTCAAGCGCGATGTCAACAAGTTGAAGTTGTCGGAAAAGTTAGATATGTTCCCATTAATAAATCGCCTCTGGTGTGCACTCATGGTTAATTGGAGTATACGCGGAGTGACTCGGAGTGTGATTTCAGATCACTCCGAGTGACTCGATGTACTTTCGCCGCGTGGATTCGTCAAGTTCAAACACTGATTTGGCGTAGATTCGCGCGACACTCGATTGGGCCAAACTCGGCTAATAGAGTAAAGTGTGGGTTTCCCGTGAGCCGTACTGTATTTGTTTTTGTTTTTGTGGCTTTAGGAGAATGGTAATTTATTTTACCTTATTAGTTTATGATTTCCATCGATATGCCATAAAGCGTTTGGACCTTGTACACACGACGCTCTCTCTCTGGACAATGGTACCAGTTGCTGCCAGCATTCCCTGAACGATTCTTTGACCTAGAGACGAGTTATTCTCGGTGAGGGCCCGTACTTGTATGTCAAGATCTACATCACTAATAACTGAATATCGTGTTCGAAGTTTAATTCCATGCGATCTAAAAATAGACAACAATTGTATGAGTAACAACAAAACATGATATATAATTATGAAAACACAGGTGATATTAAATCCTAAACTATAACAGAGTTTCACTGAACACATTGTGTTGCCTGAACACAGGTGATATTAAATCCTAAACTATTTAACAGAGTTTCACTGAACACATTGTGTTGCCTGAACACTGGTGATATTAAATCCTAAACTATTTCACTGAACACATTGTGTTGCCTGAACACAGGTGATATTAAATCCTAAACTATAACAGAGTTTCACTGAACACAATGTGTTGCCTGAACACAGGTGATATTAAATCCTAAACTATAACAGAGTTTAAATGAACACATTGTGTTGCCTGAACACAGGTGATATTAAATCCTAAACTATAACAGAGTTTCAATGAACACATTGTGTTACCTGCCATGTGCCTATTTCTGCAATTTATCTACATGAAGGTTTAAACATTTGGAGAATGGCAAAACCAACATGCATTATGGATTGGAGAAGAAACATTTTTAAGGGACATTATTCTGCATCAAGTAAATAAGGAAGGATTGCATTGGGGTTTTAAGGCGCACCAAACACATAAACGGTTATATGACGCCTAACAGGAATGAACATGCCAGGTTCATCATATATGTACATCGAGATAAAATATGGAGAATGGGCCTTCTCACCCTGAACTGCAGAGTTGCTTCAAATTTTATTGTAGACACTCCATTTACGCTGGAGCCTTGTTTTTTCGGCCAATGCTCTAGTGATATGAGCGGGATGGCACCTGAAACAATGCAGGGGTCAAGATGAAGATCTTTAATAACATTAATTTGGGGATCCTTTTACACATATGCCTTCCCCTCCTGCAGTGGCCCTATGTTTTGCCCCTTAACGAAACGGGGCCCCCAGAGCAATATATGATCTTTTAAGTCGGTTAAACCTTTTCAAACATTTATATAAAATGGTTAAAATTGTTATTGAATCACAATACAGATAATGTATTATATTTTTTTTGTGAACTCGTTTGTTTCCATTATCAGAATATTTATGTTACTATAAACTGTTATATATGAGCCACAACACGCAAAAAACGCCCCTTCTGACGTTTAGACATGATCGTCATAAAATAAATATTGATGAGGTCGGCCGGTATTCAATTAATTAGTAATTTTTGTCACTTCTGTGTTTTACCTAATTATTAGATCATCTATAGGGAATATGTGTTTTTAATATAAAAACTTAATGCTATAGATAAGGTTAACTGTTTATGTTTTTTCTTGTTATTTAATCAACGACGTTGTGCAAAACGCAATGTCAACGTCAAAATTAATGGTGAGTAAAAGTAAAATCTTCAATTTCAAATTGAGATAAAATTGTTTTTAATTAAGATATCAACATAAATTAAAAAGATCTTTAAAGAGAAAATCACCATGTTTCATAAACATAAAAAAAAAACCAAAATTTTGTCTGAAGGGTCGTTTTCGCGTGTTTCGGCAAATATGTTTGTTTACTCTATGTTGCTTTGTACAGAGAGCCTCAGGGAAGATTAGAATTTTTACTAGCTGGGCTACCCTCTTAATATAAAGTCGTCAATTCAAGCAGTTTCAAAGAAATAGTGCTATATGATTTTACTATATAACTGTACGTAAACAATGATGGCTGCAGGCAACCATGATTAACTTCGAATCGAAATGATTTTCAACAAGGACCAACGTTATCATACTTATGTCTTACTTACTATTTTAGAAAAAGTCCCATAGCAATATCACTGATAGTTTTCAGTAAGTAATCACTACATATTTGTTTTGTTTCTTAAATCTATTTTTAGCTGTGGCAGCCATCTTTCCAGCCGGTCTGCAATTTTGCTAGAACTAGATACATGTATCAAGAGCAACATTCTGGCGAAGTTTCATACTAGTTTTCATGTATACAACATGTAGTTGCTACAAACTTGTTTTTTAAAAACCTAATTTTTAGCTGTGGTGGCCATCTTAAATTTACGTTTTATGTTTTACATTGATCAACATAATTTTTGCTATGATGAACAAGACATCATGAGCAACATTTCGGTTAAGTTTCTTCGAAATCCATCTAGTATCCAAGGAGTAGTCATAACAAAAAAAGGCTATTGACAGAGGAACAGACGGACACCGCATCACGGCGTAAGCTCAGCTACAAATCTGAGCTACATACAAATACACTGGCAAAGTTTCATTTTTCCCCAGCAAAATCAGTGCCATTACTCTGACTTTACGAATCCAATCCGACTGGTTTTCAAATCAATTGGAATGTCCATAGATTCACTGGCAAAGTTTCGTAAAGATCAAATACAAAATGAAGGTGCTACAGGGTAAACAAGGCTTAATATGACATTTTTCAACAATGGCCATAACTCCGGTGTTATAATTTCGATCAGGATGTTTTTAAACCCACATGAGCTTTCGTTGATATAAAGACACTTGCAAAGTTTCATAAAGATCCGATGAATAATGAAGTCCCTATGCGTAAACAATACAGAAGTTAACGGACAACGGACCGATGATCAACTCACCGGTACTAAACACTGACTGTCACTCTTAGACTAAGCTCTTTTTTGGCGATATATAGAAAAGAGAGGCAATGACATGTCCGAGGTAGACACAAGGACAAAACACACACTAGAGGGTGAGCTCAACTGTTTATTTTTCATTATATCATAAATCAACAAGTCAATGTTTAGTACTCGTGCATCTCATACGGTAGACTATTGGCAAGTAGAGCTATAAAAAGAGCTTAAAAAATGTCATGCATAGTCATGACACCTAAAAATTTGGCTACTTTTCTTTTTTTGGCTAGCCCCAAGCTAAGACTGGTATAGCGCAATAGCACTGCGTACGGTCATGTCATTAAAATAAAAAAAAGTCTGTCATATTATTTACCTCAAACATCTTTTCACAACAGATTGTGAAACATGGAGAAGGTGAGCCATTTCCTTGGTAGTAAACCCCATCTCTGCATAGTAAAGAAACTGCTCCCTGGAAACAATGAACAGTGGCCTTCCTCCTGTCTGCTGAACATGGGGTCTCTGGAAGCCAATTAGCTGGTCGCTGTCTCTGTTAACAAAAAATTGAAATATAAAACAACAACAACAAGAGGAATGCTCAACGGAGTATAAGTAGCTTTTTTTTTATTTGTTTAAAAGCATTTTTGGTATGTATCATAAAAATTCTGTTTCTGCTGAAGTATTGAAAAAAAAATTAAGGTAGCTAGTTTGGCTTTTTTAAAACTCCTTTTCTAATTGGAAATTCTTTTAAAACTTGGACTAAACATTTATGTATCATGAATATGAAACATATATAAAACTAGAACCAATTCGACGGCAGGGGGCCATCGTAAAATACCCACGTTTTCTTCACACTGGTCACTTCCCTCCCACACCGTCATCCTAAACCGCTGCCCCCCTCCTCCAACACACTGCCCCACATGTATACAATTTAATCTCTTCATCAAAATGTTTATTTGAGAAATATTTTTTTAATAAATTGACCCCCTGTTACCCTCCACCCATCACCCACCCCAAACCCAGGAAGAGGTCCAAGTTTCAAATAATAAATCATTTGACATGTTGTGTATCTCTTTATTAGATGACTATTATATCAATACCAATTAATGGTCAAAAGTATAAACAATTACACCGTAATTGCATTATTAGTTAGGGCCCGCGCAGACGTTCGAGTTTGCGAAATAAAAAAATTGTTTAATATTGTGTTTATCTTTTATAGACCATTACATATATAAGTTATGTAAAAGAATACGGAAAAATGACAGTGTAATTAAATGTTGAGTGTATTTGTTCTTTTGACCCCCTGAGGGACCCTGGATACCCCACTGATGGACCCTGGGTGCAGAGCCATCATCATACTGACAAAAAAAAAAAGACTCCAAATCACCCACCGCCCGCCACACCCACCCTGGGCACCAGGGCAGGGGAGTTTGCGAAATAAAAAATTGTTTGATATGTTGTTTATCTTTTATAGACGATTACATGTACCAAGTTATGTGCAAGAATATGAAAAAATGACAGTTTAATTTAATGGTTAGTGTGTTTGACCTTTTGACCCCAATGAGGGACCCTGGGTACAGAGCCATCATCATAATGTTTCATTTGACAAATAATTACCAAAAAAATAATAATAAAATACCCCAAACCCCTCCGCCCGCCACACCCACTCTGGGCCTCAGGGCAGACAAGTTTGCGAATAAAAACAGTGTTTGATATGTTTTTTATCTTTTATAGACGATTACATATACCAAGTTAGGTGCAAAAATATGAAAAAATGACAGTGTTATTGAAGTTCATACCCTAAGTTTGGTTGAATTCGGTTCAGCGTGGGTATAAAAAGAAAAGAAGAGAGAGCATTATTTCTAGGCTAGCGCTAATTCTAACCAAATGAGAATGTCTTCAGCCATCAAGCTTAGCATCAAGGCAAGGTGTGCAAATCATTGTATTAAATAATCATGATCCACATGCAGCACGCTACTGGGTGTTCATTCCAAGAAATAACTCGCCAATTTGCAATGATACTTTTATGTTTTCAATTTGAGAATTTAATTTTTTAAAGTTCCATGCTTTAATATTGCACATGCAGCACACTACGGGGTATTCAGGCCAAGAAATAACTTGCAAATTTGCAATGATATTTTTACGTTTTTTAATATTGAGAATTTGATTTTCGAAAGTCGCATGCTTTAATATTGCGAGCCTAGCATTGTATATATATATATATATTATTAAAAGTCATCTAGTTGATTAATTAATGATGGTATTTATTGTTTGTAAGTAGGAAATTTACCCAGATCAAATTATGACATTTAGTTTGCCGAAATGACGGAAAGATAATTTTGGAATGTAAAGATATATCTAGATATCTAGTAAATGACCTGTAGATATAGTCTGCTACACAGCGTTCAAAATTAACAACTGTATAACACCACCATTTCTGTAGTTGTATTGGCGACCAAAGCGATTGGCTGATGTACTTTATACATGTACATTATGCCTACTGGAGGATTTCCAGTTAAACCACCTGCACATACAAGGCCATTGATCTGTTTTGGGGGACTGCGACCCATATCCTTGGGTGGGGGAATTTTAGCGTGCTTTTACAGGAAATGGGGAATTATTTTGTGGCCATAATTTTGATTATAATCATTGTTTTAAATAAAATATAGGCCATCATTAAAAATATATTTGTTTGCTGTTTCCCGACCCAGGATTTTTAATGAATTTTGTTGCATAACAGTAGGTAACTTGAGAGGCCTTGCGCATTTGATTTTCATTGCATGGTTGTAAAGTTGAATAATCACCCTACCTGGAGACAATTGTCATATATGTAGGAAAATTCCTGTACAGAAGATAGAATGCATCTAAACTGGAGTGATTTTGTGGTAGTAACTGATTCTGGTTACTATACGAGTTTTAGTTTTTTTTTTAAATATAAACAGTCACAGGTTATGAAAAACGTAACTGTTTAAGGTTAGAGCTCTGACTGTACATCTGTTTCTATCGAACCCAAGATTGGATTGACTTCAGTAAACAAAAACGATATATGTAGAATGTAACTTGTGAATATAAATAATTTATATTAACATAGTTTTAAAATTCATATGATACGTTTCTATAAACATGATTCTCTGCCATATAATTATTGTGGATGAGTTTTGTAAAAGTGCCCCATTTTATTAATCAAAAGCGGCGCGTTTTCGAGATATTCATAAAACTGAAGTGGAACATAATGATTGCCCCTCCAAATTATAACACGAATAATGATGTAATATTTCTGATGATGTGTAAAATAAACTCTACAATGCCTGTTTTAATGTTGATTTATACCAGCAAATGTGACTTGTCCTCATGGAAATCAGATTTAACATTTAACATTCGAAGTGCAAAGTACCGTAACACGCAGTTTTGTGGGAACCCGTACATCGCAACATCGAATATTGTCTCGTTTTTTCAGTGAAAAATAAGTCGACATAATAATAAACTGTTTGGAAAAATACAAACAAAAAGTTTTTTATTATTATTTTGTTTAGCGTTTGTCTACATATATTTATTTCAACCAAAAGTATGTAGTTCACGGTCCTAAAACAAAATCTACAGGGTAAAATCCTTGATCTTCAATGTTCGTTTTCAACCTTTTTCCCAGTTTTTGGATTGAATATTTTTGTCGCCACCTGGGCGCGTGAAACTCACATTATAGTTGCACAGGCCATTTTTTACTCGCCATGGGCGATTGCTAATTTGTGCGACTGGGCGATGGGCGACTGCTAATTTGTGCGACTGGGCGAGTGCTAATTTGTGCCCCTGGTTTAGGGAGTTACATATTTGTAACACTGGATGTTCTGGCATAGTCATGTTGTAGGCTCCAGAAGTTTTAATTTTATATAGCGACGTGAAAATATCTAACTCAAGAATAGTCTTTAATATGTATTTTATTAAACTACTATCTAATTATATTTCACAATAAAACTATACACATTTGGGGTCGATCGTACAAATCTCCTCTTTTTGGAGTAAACAAAATATTTAACTTACTTTCCAAAATGCTGATACAGGGTATTTATATAATTCTCCCAAAGTTCCACCGGTCATTTGGTTGTTTCAACGGACTAACCTCTACTTAACTAAAGGTTATGGTCCTACTGTTACTAAATGTATACTTGATTGGATTAATTAACTTTCATGCGCATCAGTCATGAACTTTCAGAGGAAATGGTCAAACCCAGGCCTCTACACAAACAACGTAATTAAGCTACTTCTGAGACAAATGACAGAGGCCGTGAATGAATGTTGGTCACCTAGTTTTTCATGTACATGTTATGATCAGCCATGGGTGCAATATAATATCTTACTTTAAGACCCCCCGAAGCTCACTGTATCACATGCCATACATACACACATAGGAATTATACACTATAATTTCTTACAAGGCTAACACATCAAGGTATATTGTTCAGAAAATAATCAAATCAAAACATGTTATCACATACATAAGTTTACACAATGTCAGTTAGTCCAAATTGTTCATATGTTTAGAGTCTATACTGATTGCAATAATTAATGTTGTAGTCCACAATTGTTCAGTGTTAATTGTTATGTATATTTCATCACTGTTTTAGTTAATGATATCCCGTTGGTATGACATCTGACATATGGTTGGCATGACATCATGTTGGTATGACATCACGTTGGTATGACATCTCGTTGGTGTGACATCTCGTAAGTATGACATCATGTTGGTATGACATCACGTTGGTATGACATCACGTTGGTATGACATCGCGTTGGTTCGCCAGTGTACCAGTATATATTTGGTACACATATGCCTCGTCAAGTAATATCCGATTTTGATTACTTGAAGTTGTCTCCTTACTGCTTTTAATAACATTAAGCACACCCGTGGTGTTTATGATTGTGTCTGCTGTCTGCACTGGTTATTTCCCTTTCTCCGTAAAATGAAACTACAAGTTCATTACTCTGAATACATTGTCTATTTACAAGGTTACAAAATGTCTCAAGTGTGTTCTTAGCTTAACTTTCTTCTGCCTTAAGTCACGTTGAGCGCCACCCAAGGTCTTTTCAGCATCTTAAGTTTACGCGTAATCTCTTCACCAATCAAACCTTTAAGAGAAATGAGAGGACTTGGTTTTATAATTAAACACACTTGAACACTTGAACATATATTTACATACTGCTTCTGTTTCGTTCGAGGAGAACCTCAGTTGTCGGTAGTCCCCTGCTGTACGTCAAATCCACGATACAGCGGTCTCAAAACCATTGGCTTGTCCCTATTCCCATTTGACAGAGTCAGGTGTTTGTCCGCTCGACTCTGAGACTCGGATAATGACGCCGCTTCGCCAGGCATCTCTGGAATATCGCAATGTACGTCTTCTTCACATGGGTCTGGACTCTGCATTCGAATGACATTCATACGCCCCCTATACGACAATTTTCTAATTTTAGAGAGTAACCATTTTTTATAATGTTTGGCTAAGTATTTAATAATAATTAAAAATATTAGAAAACCCACTATTGCCAAAACAAGTTTTACATAATCCCAATTTGAGTATTTCTCATCATTTGGCATATCTTCAATCTCTTGAATATCCCCTAATTTACTTTTAAGTTCTGATATTGGGAATTCGCCAAGAGCACTTAAACTCTTAGGTACTATAATCGCCTTTTCCGACGAATTTACCATAACGTTAAGTTTAATGTTTATAGCCGTGAAATCTAGCTCCTTTAAGAAAACCAGTGTTGGAGTGACAGTATAATTTGATTGGTTTTCGTACGCGCCTACAAGTGTCAAACGTTCAGACGTGGCGGTACATGCCGGATCTACATTAAAGTAACCATATGGTGGATTAATTTTTAAGGTTGTTGGTGGTTTATTTTTACAGTTTATATGAAAGGTCAGTTCTTCGTTGGTCATTAAAAAGTATGTCGTTTTAGCGACATATATAGCTTTGGGCAAATCCATTGATGATGCATACAGTTCGCAGTATTTAGACGACCGCTCTGTATTTTTAATAAATATTATTTACTAGACAAGAAGTTGATTGGTATGTATTTTGGATGCCTCTTTTTAAACTACATGACCTTATCAATGGATCTTTACAGTAACCTGCCTCTGTTTCTGATAGAAAGAAGTAACATAATTTTGGTGACTACAATTATCTGTTCGCCGTCTAAATAAGTTGTGCATTTCAAGTGTTTGTAGTAATCAAACAAGTTTTCGTATGGGTCAATGGCCAATGAGAGAGTTGCAGGAAGTTGAGCACTTATCCCTAAGAGAGCCTCTTGTGTTGACTTGCTGAAATGATATTTGCACTTAGACGACCTATTGTGAGTATATTCAATTTGATCTCTAATTGAAGGTAATTATACATGCAGCTTTGAGTCACTGCTTTTAATTTCATCTGTGATTAGACTCATTTTCGTGAACAAATATAAAAACTTATCAATGTTTCCTATATGTCTATTAAAGTAACCTTTAGTATTTACAAATTCTGCACTTAACGCTGAATTTTCAATACCTCATTAATTTTTTGCCTGTTTTCTGATACTCAAATGATGTTGTGTTCATTATTGACATACTATCTAAAAGTGAATGCTCCAATACTTTCTGGCTGCTTGAATATCAGTTCCTAAGTAGAATATAATCAACTCTTAATAATATATATATTGAAAAATAGTGAAGAGTACTTAAATGCTCTCATATTTATAGTAATGGCCTTTTCAATAGGATTTACTACACCACTTAATGTACTATAAAGGAAATGTCCCGTCAATGAACTGTCCGTCACTAGGTCAATATCTAGTACATAGTAGTCTGTCCATTCTATGTCATATGTCATTACTGTATTACTGTGTGCCGTCATGGCCTTATAAACCTAATGAATACTGTCGCTACTTAAAACCATAGTCACACGCGTATCATATGCATTACGTATCATATGCATTGCGTTGTATTACCTATTGCCCTACTTAAATTGATTTTAACATCAGTAATTAGCTATTTTTCATCGCGTAACCTGTGCTGCCCCTAATATATCCCCGTGGCACCTAATTTACTATCTACCATAATCATAACCTATTTTACTATCTACCATAGTCATAATATACATTACTCCACTAGTTATTTACTAACTTAGTATCTCCATATAACTCAATCGAACGCCTAATTAATACAGACGGTACCGATAATCACGATACAATACATGATGTATATCTCGATTCCTCCCTTAGTTTTACGTTGCCGTAAAACACCGTCCCTAACCCATCTTAAGGTTCGTCTCCGCTAGTTCTCAAATTAACTAGCCTCTCGCCTATAGCTCATTTCGAGTGTTTATGGGTCGACTCGAGTGTTCGACCACCCAACTCGACCACTAAGCAAAACAATACTGTTAAACACAGTACGTAGCATAGCTTCTACCCAGATAGCTCAATTAGTTTTACCTTCCCGTAAAACACAGCACCTAACCTAACTTAAGGTACTCTTCCACTAGTTCTCCACTAAAACCTAACCTATCGCCTATGACTCTGTCGAGTGCCTTACCAAACAGGCAGTACCGTTAAACACAGTACAATACGATATCGTATATCCCGACTTCTCAGTCGCCAGTGTATTTGAATGAGGACCTAAACGACATACGATGACTATTAATTCAAAGTCAATATCGCAAACACACAATATAAATACCTAGACAGGTATTTCTCGGTGGACCGTACCTTGACAGTCCTACACTAAGCTAATCTATCTCGGTGACCCTTTCCCCCTAGAGCCCCGCTACGCTAACTTCCACATCCTCCTCCGTTCTGGCACAAACCTTCAGAACTACTCCATATCCTCCCCGTTCTGGCACAAATCTTCAGAACTACATTGTCGTCTTAGAGGAGATATACCCTCAGGCCGTATCAACCTCTCAACATCAACGACATATACCGCTACTACCACTACTACTACAACTGCTACTATCTACTATCACTATCACTACTACGACTACCCTATCTTTGTCCAGACGACAATACCTACTATCTACCCTACCACTATCACTACCATTACTATTTCTCCTACTGCTCCTATAACTCCTTCCACTGGGCTGCTTTCAGCCTTTAGCCTATTGTTTCTTTCAATAGAGTGCATATCCATTTTGTTTGATTATCCGATACACTACTTACATAATAATTATGTTGAACCATGATGTTTACCCTACACCATATAAACTAAATACACTACAAGTGTTTATTTGAAACTAACTACACTGCACGTGTTTATTTTTTCTGCCTTTCTGTATGTCCTACGATGACCCAATGTACTGTGAATACATAGACAAATAAACACACTTTTCGTATATGAAAATACTTTACTAATTACAGGCCCCTGGCTACTCATTACCGACAGTAACCACTTCTTACTTAAGGTCAAATAATCTACTTTAGTTCAATATACGTAGGATAGTGCTTCTATCAGCTTTTTGACCTTTTGACCATAATTACCAGAGAAATGTGTCTATTAAACATAACTATGTCAATTACAAAACCTTGTTTGGCATGTTAACCATTATGGTCAAGAACTCTTTAAAGGTACAGTTACCCTTTTCTACATTTTTGTTTTCAGACTAAACGAATTTCAACTAGTCTATCCTCTCTACCATAACCGTTATTTGTATTATCTAAGCTAACATGGATGCTATTTTTCGTGGTTTACAAACAAGTCCTTTTTTCATTTTAAAATAAGTTAATAAAAAGTAAATCGATCAAAACAATGTGTATAACATGTCATTGTTTTTGGTGTTTTTCAAACAAGTAATTTGTATAAGCAAAACTTTATTAATTTGTTTTATCACATTTCTTTTGCTTTTAGTGGTACCTAGTTTCCTTAATTCTAAACGTGGTACATGTTTTAATGATTGATACATTTTTTCATTTAATAGCGAGCAATTAGCGCGCGTGTCAATGTGAGCTCTAAATTTAGCTTTTCTTATTTTTATAATGCATGAAATTTAAACTACTAAATTTTCGAAATCCTAAATGTAGGTATTCTTTTTATTTTCACTCAAGTCATTTAACCTACCATTGTGACTCGAGCGTATTATAACTTTTTCTTCCTAGGTTTCCAGTTTTTGTGATAATCGCCTCGATTATGATCAGGCGTATTGCAGTATTTCGAGAGATGGTTCTTTGAAACGCACTTGAAACAAGCGCGGCGTGGTCTAAAATGGTTATTTTGCATGGGTTCGTGCCCATCTTGTCGGTCGGGTCTACGTGTAAATTTAGGTGTATTAATGGTTCTTAGTGCGAATCGTTTCCTCAAGTTTTGTTCCTCAACTGCTACTCTTACAGCGTGCTCAAACCGTCTAGGTCTATCTATCATAACCCTAATTTTAATAGAGTCGTCGGCCCTTAAAATTTCTCTATTGTTCGTTTTTGATTCCATATTTTCATTTAACATAGTTATCTGATATGCCATATGGTTAAGAACGTGTCCTATTTCTGCTTAGACATTTTTTGTTTTTATTTATTTTTTTGTTTTTCAAAAAATAATATTAAATAATATTATATAGAACATTTTGAAGTTAGGTCTAAAATGAGATCCTTATCTTATAAGTTTGTAATCGTACAGAGAATACGTAAAAATAGCACTCACCGTTTTGTCCGTTTGCGTTGTGTTTCGTCAGTACTTCGTGTTGTTCCCGCGACTTGACTGGGTCGGATCCTAGGTTGCTAGGCACCAGAAGTTTTATATGTAGTATAGCGTCGATTAATCCTGGTTGCAGGCACCAGAAGTTTTAATGTAATATAGCGACGTGAAAATATCAGACTCAAGAATAGTCTTTAATATGTATTTTATTAAACTACTATCTAATTATATTTCACAATAAAACTATACACAGTTGAAAAACCAGAGTAAATATTCAACTTTGATTTAATGTACAAGTTACAATTCGTAAGCAGTTCTAACTTTCAAAAGTGCGAGCTTAGCCGTCAAAATGAATCTGAATTAATATCTATCAATCTGTAAGTATCTCTGACCAGTCTATAAGAATCTGCACCGTAAATATGTAAGGATCTGCCGAATGAAGGCAATCTCGTATATTATATAGCGTGACTATGTCCCACCTTTGAACTGTCACGTGTACCCTCGACCATGAACTCTAACCTCTGAAACTGGTTCTAGGACGCAAAATTTGGGGTCGATCGTACAAATCTCCTCTTTTTGGAGTAAACAAAATATTTAACTTACTTTCCAAAATGCTGATACAGGGTATTTATATAATTCTCCCAAAGTTCCCCCGGTCATTTGGTTGTTTTAACGGACAAACCTCTACTTAACTAAAGGTTATGGTCCTACTGTTACTAAATATATACTTGATTGGATTAATTAACTTTCATGCGCATCAGTCATGAACTTTCAGAGGAAATGGTCAAACCCAGGCCTCTACACAAACAACGTAATTAAGCCGTGAATGAATGTTGGTCACCTAGTTTTTCATGTACATGTTATGATCAGCCATGGGTGCAATATAATATCTTACTTTAAGACCCCCCGAAGCTCACTATATCACAATGTTGACCCAGCTGCTCGTCTTTGTAGACATCCGCGTTGGTCAATTCATAATTTTCCGTTGCCGAGATGTTGAGTTTTTATTGTATTTTCAGTAGGTGATAAAACTTGTGTTACTCGCATTTTATCCTTAGGGTCTATAGTAACATAAACATCTTTGGCAGAGTAAAAAGACAATAATTTTTAAGACTTTGATTTTAAAAAATGCATAATTGAATCAATTTGCATGAAATATTCAGGGTTTTAAAATTATCAAACTGTAGGTACCTTAATTTTAACAGTAAACTTGGTTGATCATCAAGGATAAAGACAGAGTTGATAACCTACCAGAATGTATTGATACGTCTTATTTCTGGTCACCGATTCATTCCTCAGTTTTTTTGATGACGCTCTATCAAAATTATGAATACATGTAGTTGTATGGGGTGACCAGATTGTGGAGCAATACTCTAGCTGGGGTCTGACCAGTTAAGACTTAGAGGCATCCGTAACTATGACCCGTTCCATTTATAGATATTATGAGTGGGCTGAATTTTAAATGACTGCCCAATCTTACCTTTTTTGATCTTCAATATCATGAAGCATTTGCATGATGATATCAGACAGTGCCTCCAATTCTACATGCGCTGTGGCCATGCGTCTGGCATTACGCTGTAAAGCCGTCAGTCGGTTGAAACCCGCCTCCAACACTTCACTAGACGTCTCATTTTGTAGAATGTTCCTAACGCACAAATTAATAATGTTCATAGCACTAGAATTAAATTGCCTTACTAACTCGGCCATCTCGTTTAGGCCATATAAACACACAAATATCTATCTTAAGTTTTTGTTTTGGCACGCCTTGTCGCACTAGGCATTTTGGCGTGCTTTTCATATGTTGGTTATACATTCTATATTTCATAATTATCTTATACATAGGGGATTTATTTATTCATTCGTATTCGTTACTAGGCGGCAAGAGCTAAGCAGACGTAAGTATTGTCTATGGCGGATTACTGTATGTATATTTACTATAGTTGTTTCTATTATATTAGGCCAGGGACACCAATGAGCTTCGCAGGTATATTACTTATTAAATTGCTGTCAACAATTGTCACCAAACAATGAATTTTGATGTCCGCTTTGTAAAATGAACCAAAGTCGGAATTGTGGCGAGCGAGCTATTATAATAAAATATATCACACATCTCTAGAAGTTTAAAAATATTCGGTGTGTTATTTACATATATACATTGTCCATGTTATGTCTGATCGTTGCTCACGTTGTATAATTAATGTTTCTCAATAAAATATATCATATTTATTAAAAATAATAAAACATAATAAAAATACCCAATGCAGTTTGTCGAGCACTACTCCTCAGCATTCATGTCCTCTCTCTATGAGAGAGACCTTGGTCTGAGGAGGGTTGCTCGTCCACACAAAACCACGAGGAGGTCACACTGGGGAGGGCAGCGGTCAAAGGAATACATAGACATTATGTGAGATATTGGAGCGAAACATAATTTGTACATACAAGGGATAAATCACAAATTGAGTAATGTATCTAAATACTGAAGGTTATTGTATATGAACATAAGTAGATTCTGTCTGTAAAAACATGTCAGGTAATTCCTATCAAAGGTCAACTAGACATTATATATATAAAAGTATGTGATTGGTCCTGGACCGTTGTGCCTGCGTTGTCATCTGACTCAAAAATCGCCCCAACGCGTCCACCGGATCAGTCCCATATCATAACTGTATTAATTAAGTAGTTTATAATAATCATATGAAGAATAACGTACGTCTCTGTGTTGACTACCACCCAGGGAGCCAGTACAACGACCGTCTAACCAGGTGGCAGTCAGAACTGAGTATGACCCAAATTTAGTCTACTATATAAGTAGACTATGTTATTCATACGAAGTTTATATATTATGTTGTTACTAATAGAAAGGGTTTACAATTTGGTACAATTATACTGAATGAACGAATTTAAATCAAACCAGCAGTGATTTCGAGCCCAGCAGACAAAACATACAAGCTAATCCACTGGGCCGTTCAACATTATAGTTTTAGTCTAAATCTAAAGGTTTATGCTCTTATATTACTATTAGGATAGGTACCATGTCATTTAAATCCTATCAATAGTCAACTAAACATGTATAATAATCAATTCCTTGGCGCCGTGAGGTAGGGCAGTCCCCACACTCACTTAGTCGTGGCGCATTATATATATAAGAGTATTTGATTGGTCCTGGACCGTTGTGCCTGCGTTGTCATCAGACTCAAAAATCGCCCCAACGCGTTCACCGGATCAGTCCCATATCCTATCTGTATCAAGTCTTCAATTGTAATTCGGCCACTTATATTAGGGGGGTTGGGTTGTATATATTTAATCACAAGCAGAATAACTGTCTTTTTCTGATGATGATTATACACAGGATATTGCAATTACAACGTGCATATATATGAAAGTATGGACACTATAGTCATAAATGCGTAAATAAGTTTTTCGAAATGGGTGGCCTTAACATAATCACTAAGGGCGCTGAAAGTCAATTGCCTATATTTTTTCTGTGGGTCGAGTAGATTATTTAGTTTAAAAGGTATAGCGCTTTGTTGTAATTTCAACTTTAACTCTTCCCTTTTTATATCGAGCTGACTGCATTCAAGTAAAAAATGTTCAGTGGTGTATGGGACACAACAGGAAGTACATTTTTTATCAAGATCTTTAATGATATGACTTCCTAAACTCGATGGTAATAAGTATCCCATTCTGAGTCGTGTTATGGCTTTATTGAGGATTTTATTATCAGAGAATAAGGCATGATTTCTGAAATTACAACTAAGTCTAGTAAACGTATTAAATTTATTGGCTTGATTGGTTAAATAAGTGTTTAATTTTTTCTTTATTTTTTTACGAATGCCAGAATAAACTTCTGAAGGTCCGAAGGGAATATCCTTATCGATAGCAGGGTGATCCAGCCCTGCCTTACAGGCAAGGACGGCCTTTTCATTGCCTGCGATATTTACGTGGGCTGGACACCATTCCAAGTTAACTATGAGATTTAGGATATTACATTCATTGAGTAGAATTAAAATGTTAGAAATAAGGTCTGGTCTAGACTTACTTGTCCTATCTTTAATTGAAGTAAGGCTAGAGAGGGAATCCGAGAAGATAACTGATTTGGGAGGTTTATTTTGGATGATCCATTTAAGGGACTTGATTATTGCGATCAGCTCTGCAGTAAAAATAGAGAGTCCATCAGAAATTCTATTTATTTTAATAATATTTTTCGAGGGGATAACGAAGGCAGATGCCACACGCTCTGTGACAGGATCCTTAGATCCGTCAGTGTAAATGTTTATATAGGAACTATATTTATTGTCAATATGTTCATTAAAAACTTGTTTAATAAGTAAAGGGTTGTCTTGTTTTTTAATAATGTTTGTAATGGAGATATCAACTTTTGGTAGGGCTAGAGTCCAAGGTGGAATATCTCTAGGATTAAAGTCCGCTATATTTATATTGTCTATTTTAAAATCCTGCGTTAAATTAAGTATTGTTGTGCCAAACGGTTTTTTGCAGTGTGTTGTTTTAAAGATCTCATTAACAGGATTAAATAATTTTCTCGTTTGGGTCCTGGCCCAGAAACGCAGCATCTGCTCCTCTCTATGTAAATGTAGTGGGAGAACTCCAGACTCGTGTTCTAGTAAATGTTTAGGTGTTAAATTCAGCGCTCCCAGTGCTATCCTAATTAATGCCTTATTTTGGATTATATCTAATTGTTGAAGAAGTGACGGTGCAGCACATGAATAAACGTGGGATCCATAGTCAATTTTAGATCTTATCAGGGTTTTATATAAAATAATAAGTGATCTTCTATCCGAGCCAAAATCTGTTCCTTGTAGCATACGTAACAAATTTAGATCTTTTTCACATTTGGCTATAAGATTATTTATATGTGTATTAAAAGTTAATCGACGGTCCCAGATGAGACCTAAAAATGTAACACTTTTATTGAATATAATTTTGGTATCTCCTAAACGTAAATCTAAAGAAACCCTGGAAGAGTTACCAAAAATCATAACTACTGTTTTATTAGGAGAAAGTTTAAAACCCCATTTATTAGCCCAATCCCAAATTAAATTAAGCCCTTTTTGGGCTTTAATTTGTAGTTTATCAAGATTTTTCCCCTTAATCCAAGTGCTGCTATCGTCTGCAAATTGGCTAATTACCATTCCTGATTCTTTTATTATATCTGGCAAATCATTTATAAGTACATTAAAAAGAAGGGGGGAGATTATAGATCCTTGAGGAGTGCCCCTCTCGAGAGTCTCCTCATCCGAAAGGGAGTCACCAACTTTTACAGTAATTTGCCTGTCCTGAAGAAATGCCTTGATGAAGAAAAAACAATTACCTCTAATACCGAGGTCAAATAATTTAGAAAGGATTCCTATATTCCAGGCAAGATCAAATGCTGCCTGTAAATCAAGAAAAATGGCTAAAACTGAATGGCCAATGTTTTTGGCAAAAATAATATCATGTTGAAGTCTTGCTATTTGATCTTGGGAACTACGTCCCTTTCTGAAACTTGATTGAAATTTATTTATTAAGTTATTTGATTCTAAAAAGTGTTCTAGGCGGACTTTAACCATGAATTCCATAAGCTTACTAGGGTGAGAGGTGAGGCTAATGGGACGGTGGGATTTAGGGTCGTTAGGGTCTTTATTCGGTTTTAAAATGGTAGTGGATCTTCTCTTGGCGGTTATTGTCGTCACACGGGGTGTTAGTGTCCATATACACATGAGTGGATCTTCTCTTGGATATAGAAGTATGACGCGGCAGTTATTGTCGTCACACGGGGTGGTAGTGTCCAGGTACACAGGAGTGGATCTTCTCTTGGATATAGAAGTATGACGCGGCAGTTATTGTCGTCACACGGGGTGGTAGTGTCAAGGTACACAGGAGTGGATCTTCTCTTGGATATAGAAGTATGACGCGGCAGTTATTGTCGCCACACGGGGTGGTAGTGTTCAGGTACACATGAGTGGATCTTCTCTTGGATATAGAAGTATGACTTGGCGGTTATTGTCGTCACACGGGGTGGTAGTGTCAAGGTACACATGAGTGGATCTTCTCTTGGATATATAAGTATGACGCGGCGGTTATTGTCGTCACACGGGTTGGTAGTGTTCAGGTACACATGAGTGGATCTTCTCTTGGATATAGAAGTATGACGCGGCGGTTATTGTCGTCACACGGGGAGGTAGTGTCCAGGTACACATGAGTGGATCTTCTCTTGGATATAGAAGTATGACGCGGCAGTTATTGTCGTCACACGGGGTGGTAGTGACAAGGTACACAGGAGTGGATCTTCTCTTGGATATAGAAGTATGACGCGGCAGTTATTGTCGTCACACGGGGTGGTAGTGTCAAGGTACACAGGAGTGGATATTCTCTTGGATATGGAAGTATAACGCGGCGGTTATTGTCGTCACACGGGGTGGTAGTGTCCAGGTACACATGAGTGGATCTTCTCTTGGATATGGAAGTATGACGCGGCGGTTATTGTCGTCACACGGGTTGGTAGTGTCCAGGTACACAGGAGTGGATCTTCTTTTGGATATAGAAGTATGACGCGGCAGTTATTGTCGTCAAACGGGGTGGTAGTGTCCAGGTACACATGAGTGGATCTGCTATTGGATATAGAAGTATGACGCGGCAGTTATTGTCGTCACACGGGGTGATAGTGTCAAGGTACACATGAGTGGATCTTCTCTTGGATATAGAAGTATGACGTGGCGGTTATTGTCGTCATACGGGTTGGTAGTGTCCAGGTACACATGAGTGGATCTTCTCTTGGATATAGAAGTATGACGTGGCGGTTATTGTCGTCACACGGGGTGGTAGTGTCCAGGTACACATGTGTGGATCTTCACTTCGATATAGAAGTATGACGCGGCAGTTATTGTCGTCACACGGGGTGGTAGTGTCAAGGTACACAGGAGTGGATCTTCTCTTAGATATAAAAGTATGACGCGGCAGTTATTGTCGTCACACGGGGTGATAGTGTCAAGGTACACATGACTGGATCTTCTCTTGGATATAAAAGTATGACGCGGCAGTTATTGTCGTCACACGGGGTGATAGTGTCAAGGTACACAGGAGTGGATCTTCTCTTAGATATAAAAGTATGACGCGGCAGTTATTGTCGTCACACGGGGTGATAGTGTCAAGGTACACATGAGTGGATCTTCTCTTGGATATAAAAGTATGACGCGGCAATTATTGTCGTCACACGGGGTGGTAGTGTCCAGGTACACATGAGTGGATATTCTCTTGGATATAGAAGTATGACGCGGCAGTTATTGTCGTCACACGGGGTGGTAGTGTCCAGGTACACAGGAGTGGATCTTCTCTTGGATATAGAAGTATGACGCGGCAGTTATTGTCGTCACACGGGGTGGTAGTGTCAAGGTACACAGGAGTGGATCTTCTCTTGGATATAGAAGTATGACGTGGCAGTTATTGTCGTCACACGGGGTGGTAGTGTCCAGGTACACATGAGTGGATCTTCTCTTGGATATATAAATATGACGCGGCGGTTATTGTCGTCACACGGGTTGGTAGTGTTCAGGTACACATGAGTGGATCTTCTCTTGGATATAGAAGTATGACGCGGCGGTTATTGTCGTCACACGGGGAGGTAGTGTCCAGGTACACATGAGTGGATCTTCTCTTGGATATAGAAGTATGACTTGGCGGTTATTGTCGTCACACGGGGTGGTAGTGTCAAGGTACACATGAGTGGATCTTCTCTTGGATATATAAGTATGACGCGGCGGTTATTGTCGTCACACGGGTTGGTAGTGTTCAGGTACACATGAGTGGATCTTCTCTTGGATATAGAAGTATGACGCGGCGGTTATTGTCGTCACACGTGGAGGTAGTGTCCAGGTACACATGAGTGGATCTTCTCTTGGATATAGAAGTATGACGCGGCAGTTATTGTCGTCACACGGGGTGGTAGTGACAAGGTACACAGGAGTGGATCTTCTCTTGGATATAGAAGTAAGACGCGGCAGTTATTGTCGTCACACGGGGTGGTAGTGTCAAGGTACACAGGAGTGGATATTCTCTTGGATATGGAAGTATGACGCGACGGTTATTGTCGTCACACGGGGTGGTAGTGTCCAGGTACACATGAGTGGATCTTCTCTTGGATATGGAAGTATGACGCGGCGGTTATTGTCGTCACACGGGTTGGTAGTGTCCAGGTACACAGGAGTGGATCTTCTTTTGGATATAGAAGTATGACGCGGCAGTTTTTGTCGTCAAACGGGGTAGTAGTGTCCAGGTACACATGAGTGGATCTGCTCTTGGATATAGAAGTATGACGCGGCAGTTATTGTCGTCACACGGGGTGGTAGTGTCAAGGTACACATTAGTGGATCTTCTCTTGGATATAGAAGTATGACGTGGCGGTTATTGTCGTCATACGGGGTGGTAGTGTACAGGTACACAAGAGTGGATCTTCTCTTGGATATAGAAGTATGACGTGGCGGTTATTGTCGTCACACGGGGTGGTAGTGTCCAGGTACACATGTGTGGATCTTCACTTCGATATAGAAGTATGACGCGGCAGTTATTGTCGTCACACGGGGTGGTAGTGTCAAGGTACACAGGAGTGGATCTTTTCTTAGATATAAAAGTATGACGCGGCAGTTATTGTCGTCACACTGGGTGATAGTGTCAAGGTACACATGACTGGATCTTCTCTTGGATATAAAATTATGACGCGGCAGTTATTGTCGTCACACGGGGTGATAGTGTCAAGGTACACAGGAGTGGATCTTCTCTTAGATATAAAAGTATATCGCGGCAGTTATTGTCGTCACACGGGGTGATAGTGTCAAGGTACACATGAGTGGATCTTCTCTTGGATATAAAAGTATGACGCGGCAGTTATTGTCGTCACTCGGGGTGGTAGTGTCAAGGTTCACAGGAGTGGATCTTCTCTTAGATATAAAAGTATGACGCGGCAGTAATTGTCGTCACACGGGGTGGTAGTGTCAAGGTACACATGAGTGGATCTACTCTTGGATATAGAAGTGTGACGCGGCGGTTATTGTCGTCACACGGGGTGGAAGTGTCCAGGTACACATGACTGGATCTTCTCTTGGATATAGAAGTATGACACGGCGGTTATTGTCGTCACACGGGGTGGTAGTGTCAAGGTACACAGGAGTGGATCTTCTCTTAGATATAAAAGTATGACGCGGCAGTTATTGTCGTCACACGGGGTGATAGTGTCAAGGTACACAGGAGTGGATCTGCTCTTGGATATAGAAGTATGACGTGGCGGTTATTGTCGTCACACGGGGTGGTAGTGTCCAGGTACACAGGAGTGGATCTACTCTTGGATATAGAAGTATGACGCGGCAGTTATTGTCGTCACACGGGGTGGTAGTGTCCAGGTACACATGAGTGGATCTTCTCTTGGATATAGAAGTATGACGCGGCGGTTATTGTCGTCACACTGGGTGGTAGTGTCCAGGTACACATGAGTGGATCTGCTCTTGGATATAGAAGTATGACGCGGCGGTTATAGTCGTCACATGGTGTGGTAGTGTCCAGGTACACAGTAGTGGATCTGCTCTTGGATATAGAAGTATGACGCGGCGGTTATTGTCGTCACACGGGTTGGTAGTGTCTAGGTACACATGAGTGGATCTGCTCTTGGATATAGAAGTATGACGCGGCGGTTATTGTCGTCACACGGGTTGGTAGTGTCTAGGTACACATGAGTGGATCTGCTCTTGGATATAAAAGTATGACGCGGCAGTTAATGTCGTCACACGGGGTGGTAGTGTCCAGGTTCACATGAGTGGATATTCTCTTGGATATAGAAGTATGACGTGGCGGTTATTGTCGTCACACGGGGTGATAGTATCCAGGTACACATGTGTGGATCTTCACTTCGATATAGAAGTATGACGCGGCAGTTATTGTCGTCACACGGGGTGGTAGTGTCAAGGTACACAGGAGTGGATCTTCTGTTAGATATAAAAGTATGACGCGGCAGTTATTGTCGTCACACGGGGTGATAGTGTCAAGGTACACATGACTGGATCTTCTCTTGGATATAAAAGTATGACGCGGCAGTTATTGTCGTCACACGGGGTGATAGTGTCCAGGTACACATGAGTGGATCTTCTCTTGGATATAGAAGTATGACGCGGCGGTTATTGTCGTCACACGGGGTGGTAGTGTCCAGGTACACATGAGTGGATCTGCTCTTGGATATAGAAGTATGATGCGGCGGTTATAGTCGTCACATGGTGTGGTAGTGTCCAGGTACACAGTAGTGGATCTGCTCTTGGATATAGAAGTATGACACGGCGGTTATTGTCGTCACACGGGTTGGTAGTGTCTAGGTACACATGAGTGGATCTGCTCTTGGATATAGAAGTATGACGCGGCGGTTATTGTCGTCACACGGGTTGGTAGTGTCTAGGTACACATGAGTGGATCTGCTCTTGTATATAGAAGTATGACGAGGCAGTTATTGTCGTCACACGGGGTGGTAGTGTCCAGGTTCACATGAGTGGATCTTCTCTTGGATATAGAAGTATGACGCGGCAGTTATTGTCGTCACACGGAGTGGTATTGTCCAGGTACAAAGGAGTGGATCTTCTCTTGGATATAGAAGTATGGCGCGGCGGTTATTGTCGTCACATGGGGTGGTAGTGTCCAGGTATACAGGAGTGGATCTTCTCTTGGATATAGAAGTATGACGCAGCAGTTATTGTCGTCACACGGGGTGGTAGTGCCCAGGTACACAGGAGTGGATCTTCTCTTGGATATAGAAGTATGACGCGGCGGTTATTGTCGTCACACGGGGTGGTAGTGTCCAGGTACACAGGAGTGGATCTTCTCTTGGATATAGAAGTATGACGCGGCGTTTATTGTCGTCACACGGGGTGGTAGTGTCCAGGTACACATGAGTGGATCTTCTCTTGGATATAGAAGTATGACGAGGCGGTTATTGTCGTCACACGGGGTGGTAGTGTCCAGGTACACAGGAGTGGATCTTCTCTTGGATATAGAAGTATGACGCGGCGGTTATTGTCTTCACACGGGGTGGTAGTGTCCAGGTACACATGAGTGGATCTTCTCTTGGATATAGAAGTATGACGCGGCAGTTATTGTCGTCACACGGGGTGATAGTGTCAAGGTACACATGAGTGGATCTTCTCTTGGATATAGAAGTATGACGTGGCGGTTATTGTCGTCATACGGGGTGGTAGTGTCCAGGTACACATGAGTGGATCTTCTCTTGGATATAGAAGTATGACGTGGCGGTTATTGTCGTCACACGGGGTGGTAGTGTCCAGGTACACATGTGTGGATCTTCACTTCGATATAGAAGTATGACGCGGCAGTTATTGTCGTCACACGGGGTGGTAGTGTCAAGGTACACAGGAGTGGATCTTCTCTTAGATATAAAAGTATGACGCGGCAGTTATTGTCGTCACACGGGGTGATAGTGTCAAGGTACACATGACTGGATCTTCTCTTGGATATAAAAGTATGACGCGGCAGTTATTGTCGTCACACGGGGTGATAGTGTCAAGGTACACAGGAGTGGATCTTCTCTTAGATATAAAAGTATGACGCGGCAGTTATTGTCGTCACACGGGGTGATAGTGTCAAGGTACACATGAGTGGATCTTCTCTTGGATATAAAAGTATGACGCGGCAATTATTGTCGTCACACGGGGTGGTAGTGTCCAGGTACACATGAGTGGATATTCTCTTGGATATAGAAGTATGACGCGGCAGTTATTGTCGTCACACGGGGTGGTAGTGTCCAGGTACACAGGAGTGGATCTTCTCTTGGATATAGAAGTATGACGCGGCAGTTATTGTCGTCACACGGGGTGGTAGTGTCAAGGTACACAGGAGTGGATCTTCTCTTGGATATAGAAGTATGACGTGGCAGTTATTGTCGTCACACGGGGTGGTAGTGTCCAGGTACACATGAGTGGATCTTCTCTTGGATATATAAGTATGACGCGGCGGTTATTGTCGTCACACGGGTTGGTAGTGTTCAGGTACACATGAGTGGATCTTCTCTTGGATATAGAAGTATGACGCGGCGGTTATTGTCGTCACACGGGGAGGTAGTGTCCAGGTACACATGAGTGGATCTTCTCTTGGATATAGAAGTATGACTTGGCGGTTATTGTCGTCACACGGGGTGGTAGTGTCAAGGTACACATGAGTGGATCTTCTCTTGGATATATAAGTATGACGCGGCGGTTATTGTCGTCACACGGGTTGGTAGTGTTCAGGTACACATGAGTGGATCTTCTCTTGGATATAGAAGTATGACGCGGCGGTTATTGTCGTCACACGTGGAGGTAGTGTCCAGGTACACATGAGTGGATCTTCTCTTGGATATAGAAGTATGACGCGGCAGTTATTGTCGTCACACGGGGTGGTAGTGACAAGGTACACAGGAGTGGATCTTCTCTTGGATATAGAAGTATGACGCGGCAGTTATTGTCGTCACACGGGGTGGTAGTGTCAAGGTACACAGGAGTGGATATTCTCTTGGATATGGAAGTATGACGCGGCGGTTATTGTCGTCACACGGGGTGGTAGTGTCCAGGTACACATGAGTGGATCTTCTCTTGGATATGGAAGTATGACGCGGCGGTTATTGTCGTCACACGGGTTGGTAGTGTCCAGGTACACAGGAGTGGATCTTCTTTTGGATATAGAAGTATGACGCGGCAGTTATTGTCGTCAAACGGGGTAGTAGTGTCCAGGTACACATGAGTGGATCTGCTCTTGGATATAGAAGTATGACGCGGCAGTTATTGTCGTCACACGGGGTGGTAGTGTCAAGGTACACATTAGTGGATCTTCTCTTGGATATAGAAGTATGACGTGGCGGTTATTGTCGTCATACGGGGTGGTAGTGTACAGGTACACAAGAGTGGATCTTCTCTTGGATATAGAAGTATGACGTGGCGGTTATTGTCGTCACACGGGGTGGTAGTGTCCAGGTACACATGTGTGGATCTTCACTTCGATATAGAAGTATGACGCGGCAGTTATTGTCGTCACACGGGGTGGTAGTGTCAAGGTACACAGGAGTGGATCTTTTCTTAGATATAAAAGTATGACGCGGCAGTTATTGTCGTCACACTGGGTGATAGTGTCAAGGTACACATGACTGGATCTTCTCTTGGATATAAAATTATGACGCGGCAGTTATTGTCGTCACACGGGGTGATAGTGTCAAGGTACACAGGAGTGGATCTTCTCTTAGATATAAAAGTATATCGCGGCAGTTATTGTCGTCACACGGGGTGATAGTGTCAAGGTACACATGAGTGGATCTTCTCTTGGATATAAAAGTATGACGCGGCAGTTATTGTCGTCACTCGGGGTGGTAGTGTCAAGGTTCACAGGAGTGGATCTTCTCTTAGATATAAAAGTATGACGCGGCAGTTATTGTCGTCACACGGGGTGGTAGTGTCAAGGTACACATGAGTGGATCTACTCTTGGATATAGAAGTGTGACGCGGCGGTTATTGTCGTCACACGGGGTGGAAGTGTCCAGGTACACATGACTGGATCTTCTCTTGGATATAGAAGTATGACACGGCGGTTATTGTCGTCACACGGGGTGGTAGTGTCAAGGTACACAGGAGTGGATCTTCTCTTAGATATAAAAGTATGACGCGGCAGTTATTGTCGTCACACGGGGTGATAGTGTCAAGGTACACAGGAGTGGATCTGCTCTTGGATATAGAAGTATGACGTGGCGGTTATTGTCGTCACACGGGGTGGTAGTGTCCAGGTACACAGGAGTGGATCTACTCTTTGATATAGAAGTATGACGCGGCAGTTATTGTCGTCACACGGGGTGGTAGTGTCCAGGTACACATGAGTGGATCTTCTCTTGGATATAGAAGTATGACGCGGCGGTTATTGTCGTCACACTGGGTGGTAGTGTCCAGGTACACATGAGTGGATCTGCTCTTGGATATAGAAGTATGACGCGGCGGTTATAGTCGTCACATGGTGTGGTAGTGTCCAGGTACACAGTAGTGGATCTGCTCTTGGATATAGAAGTATGACGCGGCGGTTATTGTCGTCACACGGGTTGGTAGTGTCTAGGTACACATGAGTGGATCTGCTCTTGGATATAGAAGTATGACGCGGCGGTTATTGTCGTCACACGGGTTGGTAGTGTCTAGGTACACATGAGTGGATCTGCTCTTGGATATAAAAGTATGACGCGGCAGTTAATGTCGTCACACGGGGTGGTAGTGTCCAGGTTCACATGAGTGGATATTCTCTTGGATATAGAAGTATGACGTGGCGGTTATTGTCGTCACACGGGGTGATAGTGTCCAGGTACACATGTGTGGATCTTCACTTCGATATAGAAGTATGACGCGGCAGTTATTGTCGTCACACGGGGTGGTAGTGTCAAGGTACACAGGAGTGGATCTTCTGTTAGATATAAAAGTATGACGCGGCAGTTATTGTCGTCACACGGGGTGATAGTGTCAAGGTACACATGACTGGATCTTCTCTTGGATATAAAAGTATGACGCGGCAGTTATTGTCGTCACACGGGGTGATAGTGTCCAGGTACACGAGAGTGGATCTTCTCTTGGATATAGAAGTATGACGCGGCGGTTAATGTCGTCACACGGGGTGGTAGTGTCCAGGTACACATGAGTGGATCTGCTCTTGGATATAGAAGTATGATGCGGCGGTTATAGTCGTCACATGGTGTGGTAGTGTCCAGGTACACAGTAGTGGATCTGCTCTTGGATATAGAAGTATGACACGGCGATTATTGTCGTCACACGGGTTGGTAGTGTCTAGGTACACATGAGTGGATCTGCTCTTGGATATAGAAGTATGACGCGGCGGTTATTGTCGTCACACGGGTTGGTAGTGTCTAGGTACACATGAGTGGATCTGCTCTTGTATATAGAAGTATGACGCGGCAGTTATTGTCGTCACACGGGGTGGTAGTGTCCAGGTTCACATGAGTGGATCTTCTCTTGGATATAGAAGTATGACGCGGCAGTTATTGTCGTCACACGGAGTGGTATTGTCCAGGTACAAAGGAGTGGATCTTCTCTTGGATATAGAAGTATGGCGCGGCGGTTATTGTCGTCACATGGGGTGGTAGTGTCCAGGTATACAGGAGTGGATCTTCTCTTGGATATAGAAGTATGACGCGGCAGTTATTGTCGTCACACGGGGTGGTAGTGTCCAGGTACACAGGAGTGGATCTTCTCTTGGATATAGAAGTATGACGCGGCGGTTATTGTCGTCACACGGGGTGGTAGTGTCCAGGTACACAGGAGTGGATCTTCTCTTGGATATAGAAGTATGACGCGGCGTTTATTGTCGTCACACGGGGTGGTAGTGTCCAGGTACACATGAGTGGATCTTCTTTTGGATATAGAAATATGACGAGGCGGTTATTGTCGTCACACGGGGTGGTAGTGTCCAGGTACACAGGAGTGGATCTTCTCTTGGATATAGAAGTATGACGCGGCGGTTATTGTCTTCACACGGGGTGGTAGTGTCCAGGTACACATGAGTGGATCTTCTCTTGGATATAGAAGTATGACGCGGCAGTTATTGTCGTCACACGGGGTGGTAGTGTCCAGGTACACATGAGTGGATCTTCTCTTGGATACAGAAGTATGACGTGGCTGTTATTGTCGTCACACGGGATGGTAGTGTCAAGGTACACAGGAGTGGATCTTCTCTTAGATATAGAAGTATGACGTGGCGGTTATTGTCGTCACACGTGGTGGTAGTGTCCTGGTTCATAGGAGTGGATCTGCTCTTGGATATAGAAGTATGACGCGGCAGTTATTGTCGTCACACGGGGTGGTAGTGTCCAGGTACACATGAGTGGATCTTCTCTTGGATATAGAAGTATGACGCGGCGGTTATTGTCGTCACACGGGGTGGTAGTGTCCAGGTACACATGAGTGGATCTGCTCTTGGATATAGAAGTATGACGCGGCGGTTATAGTCGTCACATGGTGTGGTAGTGTCCAGGTACACAGTAGTGGATCTGCTCTTGGATATAGAAGTATGACGCGGCGGTTATTGTCGTCACACGGGTTGGTAGTGTCTAGGTACACATGAGTGGATCTGCTCTTGGATATAGAAGTATGACGCGGCGGTTATTGTCGTCACACGGGTTGGTAGTGTCTAGGTACACATGAGTGGATCTGCTCTTGGATATAGAAGTATGACGCGGCAGTTATTGTCGTCACACGGGGTGGTAGTGTCCAGGTTCACATGAGTGGATCTTCTCTTGGATATAGAAGTATGACGCGGCAGTTATTGTCGTCACACGGGGTGGTAGTGTCCAGGTACAAAGGAGTGGATCTTCTCTTGGATATAGATGTATGGCGCGGCGGTTATTGTCGTCACACGGGGTGGTAGTGTCCAGGTATACAGGAGTGGATCTTCTCTTGGATATAGAAGTATGACGCGGCAGTTATTGTCGTCACACGGGGTGGTAGTGTCCAGGTACACAGGAGTGGATCTTCTCTTGGATATAGAAGTATGACGCGGCGGTTATTGTCGTCACACGGGGTGGTAGTGTCCAGGTACACAGGAGTGGATCTTCTCTTGGATATAGAAGTATGACGCGGCGGTTATTGTCGTCACACGGGGTGGTAGTGTCCAGGTACACATGAGTGGATCTTCTCTTGGATATAGAAGTATGACGAGGCGGTTATTGTCGTCACACGGGGTGGTAGTGTCCAGGTACACAGGAGTGGATCTTCTCTTGGATATAGAAGTATGACGCGGCGGTTATTGTCTTCACACGGGGTGGTAGTGTCCAGGTACACATGAGTGGGTCTTCTCTTGGATATAGAAGTATGACGCGGCAGTTATTTTCGTCACACGGGGTGGTAGTGTCCAGGTACACATGAGTGGATGTTCTCTTGGATATAGAAGTATGACGCGGCAGTTATTGTCGTCACACGGCGTGGTAGTGTCCAGGTACACATGAGTGGATTTTCTCTTGGATATAGAAGTATAACGTGGCGGTTATTGTCGTCACACGGGGTGGTAGTGTCCGGGTACGTCGTTAACGTAATAATTGCACACGAGATATAGTCCTACAAAAGTCCTTGATGGGTATGACATTGTACATACAGATGGGTATAACATTGTACATACAGATGGGTATGACATTGTACATACATATGGGTATGACATTGTACATACAGATGCGTATGACGTTGTACATGCAGATGGGTATGACGTTGTACATGCAGATGGGTATGACATTGTACATGCAAATGGTTATGACATTGTACATACAGATTGGTATGACACTGACATATAGATGGGTATGACATTGTACATATAGATGGGTATGACATTGTACATATGGATGTGTATGACATTGTACATATAGATGGGTATGACATTATACATATAGATGGGTATGACATTGTACATATAGATGGGTATGACATTGTACATATAGATGGGTATGACAAATTGAAACGATACGGCTATCCTATTCATGGAGCCATAGACGGGTAATGAGATAAATGCTTTACATAATTCGTTTAATAATATGTTAGTGTAGGTATGAGTCACGTACCTCGATGTTTAACCAAGTTCGCACCAACATGACTTTTGCTAGTGTCCGAAATCCGATTAATCATATCGGGAGTTATTCGTTTTTTCCATCATGCCTGCCAAAGCTTTTGAACACATGACACAATTTAAGATTTAAAGCGCGCGAAGAACATTTTTAAAGGAAAACTTGATTTCCTGAAGAAAAAAAAAGCGCAAATTAAAATTATTTTTGCAATTAATACTTATGCATTGTTTGATAGCTATAGAAAATAATAGATAAGCATACATCAACATGCGTGCATACAAGTATTTTATTTTAGGGAGGACTTTGTAAAAAAAAAGATTAGAAAGACTTTGTATTTGCATTTATCACGCTTTATTTTGTACCACAACTGTGTTTTCTTCATGACAGTGCACATACTATTCTACACAGATGCGTGCTAAATGCAAAAGCAAATAATGTATAACTCCTATTATAATCATCTTGCTGCACGGTAGCAGGTGTTATAGTGATACCACCACATAGAAGTAGTCACTAGCTCCTAAATATTGCTATATCAATTGTTAATTGCACTCAGTACAGTACAGCATGACCCCTATTGATTTGACACTTCAATTGTAAAAATAATACTCTCCTTTGCATTTTATACGGAGGTACTGTAACTTTTCGCTGTAACTTTTGTATTCCAAAGGTCCACTATTACTGACACTAACTTTGATTTCAGATACTCACGACGCGTCCTATGGCTGAATGTGGCAAGCTCCAACAACGACCCTAAATGTGTAGCAACCTTTTTCTTGAAGAACTTGTGTGAGATAAAGGGTATGTAACTGGAGTGATCGTCTGGTTAAAGTACAGGGTGCCTTTTTGTCCGTTATAACCTTCATCAAAATGGTCCAACCGGCATTGTATCCACTTCTTTGATAATGTTCTCAAACATATTAGGAATATGGCAATGAAAACATAAACACAACACTTAGAAAGATTGTTTTTTTCTTTATTATTGCAAAATCCTGATATGGTTCAGGAATTTTTAAAAATTTCTCAGATACCAAATGCCGTACAGTGTTTAAACTTCATACACACTTACATCTATATGGCAGCAATATGTTCCTACCCAAATCAGGTCAATATAAATGATCATGGCCTACTTTTTACACTTTGTTACTTTACATTAAAGTTTTACATTAAAGTTTGATACATTCAATTTTTTTGTTAAGTCCATTTCTTCAACACCAGATGCCTTACAGCTTTCAAAATGTACAGATGTTTATAACTATATGACGGCGGAATGTTTCAATGAAAAGAAGGTCAATATGAATTACCTTGACCTACTTTTGGCACTTTGTTAATTTACATTAAAGATTTACATTCAAGTTATGTATTAAGTCAATTTCTCAAATATCAAGACGTACAGTTTTCAAACTTCATACACACTTACATCTATACGGCAGCAATATGACCTTGGCCAACTTTTTACACTTTGTTAATTTTAAAATGTACAGATGTTTATAACTATATGACGGCGGAATGTTTCAATGAAAAGAAGGTCAATATCAATTACCTTGACCTACTTTTGGCACTTTGTTAATTTACATTAAAGATTTACATTCAAGTTTTTTATAACTTCCATTACTCTGATACCAGAAGTCGTACATATTTTAAATTTCATCCCGCTGACATCTGTATGACATCAACATGTTTCTACCTCAAAACAGGTCAGTATCAATTACCTTGACCTAAATTTTTAACTTTGTTAATTTACATTCTAGTTTTATATTATGTCCATTACTGAGAGACCTAAAGCCACACAGCTTTCAAACTTCATACACCATTACATCTTTAGTGTTTGCCCTACTTTTTCCTCCAATCAGACGGTGAGGAATTTTAAAAAAATGGCGAACTTATTCATGTAAATTTCTAACGATCACCAATTTTAACCATTTAATCATTAAGTCATTTAATCAAGAAGTGAAATTTTATAAATTAAGAAACCCCGGTCAGTCGCTGCGCTCCTTCCCTTAGGGTTTCTTAATTGTTAAAATTTTACTTCATAGCCTCTAACTAATGCATATGACATCAATATGTTACTGCACAAAAGCAGCTCAATACCAGTCACCTTGACCTAATATTTTTTATTCATTTACATTTAATTTGCTGGGATTTTTAAATGTTCAAGTATGAATTATTAATATTTCACTCCAGTGTTTACTTGGTAAAGCACTCTATCACTGAACCAGAACATAATTTGTCGTCTCTCATGGAACCCAAATTGTGATGGCCCACACAATTTTAAAATAACGTACATCAAAGTTTGCGTGTAAGCTGTAAGGTGTAACTGGGGGATGGTTACCCGACCCTCACACACCTATGACGGGGAAATAAACGGGTTTCCTCATTGGAACTCAAAAAAGAAAACAAAAAGAAACTGCTAGCAGCTTGATTCCATTCTTATGACAAGGCATGAAAATCGCTTGTTTCCAGTTTTGTTGCACATGGTGAGTACAAAATTAACAATGAGAAAACACATGATTCCAGTTATATATATGACAGTGAAGGAACCTGTGATACCCGTTACACTGCACACAGTGAATGTTTTTTTAAAGTAATTAAGCTATTTAAAGCACATATAAAACATGCACATGCATCTACATTAAGCAGAATATAACTTGCCTTTTAATATTACACTGAACATTTTGTTACTTGTTACTACATTTTGTAAGCAACTGATGACCCTTTAGCGGGGCATTCGTGTCCCATGGACACATTTGCTAGTGTTTTTTTTGTACCGCTATTGAATTCGTCAAACAATGTTGTTTTTATTTAGTAAATATTCAATAATGGTAAGTATTTAATGTTTGTCAACGTAATTATATTCGTGTTGTATAAGCTAACAGTTATAGACGTTGTCCCTTGATCCGTACAATATAATTAGTGTTAGAACTAGTTTGTTCTGGAACACTGGATGACTATGCTATTTTGTGTTGTGTAAATCATAAATATTAATTCATTTGATACTTTAAGGTTGTCATAAATTCCTAATTTATATGTGAAATAGTCGGCAGTCTTAACCCTAATTATATTAATATTTATTATTAAACAACAAAATCCAACCAAGTCGTCGAGTTTTCCGGATTAAACATTTTCATAAACAATAATTAAACCGAAGGTAACATGCAGCTTATTAAAAAATGCATAGGTATATTACATGTGCAAGTTATGCAGATTATGTGGGTTTTCATTTGTGTTTGTATTGGCACCAATCACTCTTTCAGCCAGCCTTTTTCCCCTTTAACATAAAAAAATGTCCAACAAAACACCAAGATTGCAGGGTAAACATTTAAATAAAGTAAAAAGTAAAGTGTTTGTTTATTATAGTGAAAGGGCCAGTCAATTTTGACTTATGAGACACCATTGTCTTGAACATCATTACTTCCCGATTCCTATTCTTTAATGCCAGGCACCAGGCAGGTAGGCAATCGGTATCCGTTATTTAACTAGCTGGCGGTTCACCAACCGGACTCTCTTCAGTAACAAGCCCACCTCTAAAGGGACTCGAACCTTCGACCTCCACATTACGAGGCGTTTGCCTTAACCACTAGACCACCGTAACTCCGTTATATATACATATTCAAGACCAATAGAAGTATGTTAAAGCATGTGTTATTTATTGTAAGTGCATGCATGGATAAGCAGTTTCGGATTTCTTTTAGGGCTATTCCATTAAAACATACCCGGGACCCAGGAAGGCAATTTGATAAACATCTATGAGTGAACCCTATTTTCTGAAAATTGTTTTTTAAACTCAATTAAAGCATCTATGGGCGGGTGTTCAATTTCAAAAGTGCCTTCTTTTATCGTGTTTATTATTAACGTTTTGTGAAAAAGATTTATCATGTATGTTTGAAGGTTTGTTATACGTTTGTAGCAGTATGTTATAATGTATTGGAATCGTATTAATATATGCTGAAGGTGCTTCCACGGTGTGTGAGAATGGATGCAGGAACAGAGAACGTGCTAGCTGAAGACATACAAAAAGCGTTTCGCTGGGAACAGACAGATGATATGGCAGCAGAAAGGAGTGTCATCATTGGTTGTTCTCATTCAAATCAGGTACGCGCATATAACAAAGCATTTATACGATTGTTGGCTCAACTATCTGAATAATAATACATCTATAGCGTATGTAATCACCTCGGCGTCGGCTCCCTCTCCACATTGAGTTCTGCGTGTAATCTCTGTTTACAGGTCTTTATCTCTTACATTTCTTGTCCTGGCTTAATTAGATTTGTCCATACGTTTCCTTATAGTATTTTCTATACAGTAGGGTTGCATGTGTAATTTTGTATTTTATAAATTCTGGGCTCCCATGGAACCAAAGCAATTTATGCACAGCGTGAAGTGGGGGCAATATATAAGAATCGCGTTTCCCCCAATGTCCCGCCGCTTTTGACGTTGTTATCCAATAAGTATCCCGACAACGCAGGTCTTTCCCATATTACATGAAAGACTTATGCTCTGTTCTTCTGGCCCGTTTTATTAAACATCTTACGGTCAATTTTAGCGTAAGTTTGTCGTAGGATGATCGTACGTCATTTTACGCGTATTATGAACAAAATCGTACGATATTTTTGTCTACGATATCGTAACTCCTGGTCGTAAATTACGACTGGTCTAGGGCAATCTTAAACTCACTAAGATATTGCAAGTGTCATGGCCGCAATACCAATTTTTAACGCCCACAGACGCGCACGTCGCAACCCAAGGGTTTTTAGGGATCGGCCGAACATCCTTGAGGTATTTAATGATGCCGATACTTTCCCGCGACCGGTTGAACCGCGAAAGTATTGAATGGTTGGAGGATTTGCTTTTTGACGATCTAGCGTCGACCACTAACATGGGTAAACCAGTGACACCCCATCTAGAGTTTATTTACTTCAAACTACAAGAATATAAGTTACACAGTTTTCCAGCAGGTCGAATAATAATACCTGGATCTACATATAAATTGCAATTACAGTAAGCAAAAGTTATTTCCCTTTGATTGCCACAGCGGTGTCCAGGATACACAAATTAGGTCAGAGCGTTCTTCGATGTGAGGAAAGATTCACGAAATATGAGCTTATATCGAATCAAAGAGGCATTCCGACATGCTTCTTAAACGGTACAACTGTTAAATATTGCAAGTTTAATATGATTTTTCAAAAATAAATCGTTTAATGGACGGGTTTGTAAATATGTCATATGTTTTCGCGATTGCAGACGTATTACGTATGATACAATTCTACATGTTTAACAAGCTCATCGATTATTCCATTGAGTTGTGCGTGTAATAAATTCAAAATGCATTGTTATCATTCAGTGCATTCACATCACAAATGGTCCATGTGCTGCCAAAGAATCTACAGAACGATGGGGGAAATGTATCTTCTAAGAAAAACGTTGTCTCATGAATGAATGCTCCTATTAAAACCATAAACACCGAGATGTCAAAACGTTGGATTCGTACACTATATACTAGTCAAAAACAACTCAAAACTCACAATTTTAACACGACAATGTTTGAAACATGTCACAAATAGATCAACAATGTGATATAAACCAGAATGGCACATTAAATAGTGAAAATGCCTTACAAAAACAAAATAACAATAATTATTTACTGACCATCCTTATGTAATAGAACTTTAGTTCGGGGTATGTAAATAGATAGGTTTATAAGCGGTTACTACTGTCTCACTGCAGATCTAGCTTTTATGGTGATATCGGTAGAGCGTCCGCTTCCGATGCAAGGGGTCATGAGTTTAAACCCGCCTAGTGCCTTAAATATTTATATGTAATTTTTCATTATGACTACCTCAGTCCCACACTTCTTCTACCCAAGCCCGACATTTCATTTGCTGAAATGGGTATGCTATACCTATCTACCCTGATTAAACAGCAATCAATGGAATTCTTAGAAAAATAACCTAATGTTGAATTGTGTTTTTCTTTAGCTTTGCGCCCTTTTGATTACAATTTTCGGTGGCTTTCATATTACCAGTTGCCATCCGGTAATGGGCTATGGTCTGGTACACCCTGTCTCTAAACAAATCAAAAGTGAAGCATTTTTAAGAAATTGAATTAAATAATAGTACCCGCTATACCCTTTATATGTTTCTCAGAATGAGCCAATTGATGATCGCTTTGGCTTTCCAGAGTTTCAGTTGAGTCATTTATCTGCCACAACAACAAAATGGATTTTCCGATGGGAAATTTGAAAATCACACATTTATACACCAATATTTTATATTTCTCTTATTTAGCATGTGTCCATGATGACTTTAATGTTGATCACAATATATTAATAATATACATAGAGGTTATTTATCATTTATCAGAAAATCTGTCACTTTCGTGATGCATCTTTTGCTTTTTCACTCACAAACGAGTAAAAATGCTGGGATCAATTATCGATGAATTCTTTGATCGGGGAATCCTTCAATCGATGGTAGGCGTGTTTTATTTTTTCACTCACAAATAAGGAAATGTGAGTGATTTCCAAATAATCAGATCGACCTAAAAAATAACAAGTTTATTTTTATTAGTACATGTTTTATCATTAAAACTTTATTTTCAGTCTGTAATGTGTAATATAGTTATACTATTTAATTTCAGATTCTGGTTGGACTTCGCTACCTGGCAAAGGGCGATTTCTTTTCAGAGGTTGGGGACCTGCATGGATTAAGCAAGTCCACCTTGTCCATTCGGTTTGAGCCATTCTTGGATGCTGTTAACAGCCGACTGGACAACATAAGGTAATATTTATAATTTGACTGCATCTGACACAAAATCCTAGGAATTTCATTGGACTAGAGTAGTCACATAACTATCATGAAAGTAAACACATCAAAGTAAGAGATAACTGTGCTAAGATTTTCAATCTGGGGCAGAATGTGAATGGTTTTAGTCTGTTACAGCTGTTATAATGTTATATGACATCACATATTTTTGAGATGGTAAATCAGTTGCAAATTTGAGATTTTAGCCAAGGAGCAGCTTTTTACTTTAAAGTTGCATTAGAATAACTGATTTATTGCATCAAACATCTTGAAGTAACAAATGTTCAATGTCACCTTTTTTGTTTGTTCTGTTTTATGTGTAATATGAAACTTACATATTGCATGTATATATGTCACATTTATGGAAGCGCCTTTATAAAACTTAGCGACCCTCTATAGAAATATATGGCACCCTCTATAAATCCCAAATATTTCTGTAGAAGGTGAGTAACACATCCAATAGATAATATTTAGATGTGTATGCACACATTTTCACATAAATTGATTCTTGGGAGTGTAAAACTGATGTGCATTAAATGCCATAGTGTAAAGACGTGAAAGAAATGTTTTATTTTAATTTAAATTTATGAAAGATAACAAAAAATATAGTTAAAAGTGTACAGCCATAGTGTAAATTTGTAAATGTTATTTTTATCTGTTTTCATCCAAAATTGCTGTCATTTTAAAGAAATTTGAGGTCCAATGGCAGTTTGTTGGGGAGGGATGTTTTCTCTGCTATAAAGTGCCTCTGTGACTGAGATGGTATGGATTTTTAAAACTTTCTCGCCTCTCACCGCTACAGGTTCCAATCCCACTTGGGGCTCGACTTGTGAGAAAGTTGGTTCTTATGTTTGGCAAGTGTTATACAGTACTGGTTCTACCCAGGAAAACGTAGGTGATCTCCACCACTAAAGATTTTGACTGGCATGCATAGCCTAAAATGTGCTGGGAAATGATGTTAAACACCAAAGAAATAATTATTCTCTGTCATAGGTTTCCCACTTCAAGACAGGAGCTGAACAGGCTAAAGCATGTTTTTTCCAGAAAGCAGGAATTCCTGGTGTTGTTGGCGCAGTTGATGGTACCCTTATCCCCATCATTGGTCCAGTAATACAGGAGGAGGCATATGTGTGCAATAAGGGGTACCATGCCATCAATGTCCAGGCAGTGGTTGACCACAAGATGAGGTAAACACAATTCATTCAAAACTGCATAAATGTGAAAACTACAAAATCAATGTAAATTCAGATATATGCAATGTTAATGTAATTTTAAAATTGAAAAAAAAAGAAAAATTAAAGGGTCGCATATCAATCTTAATTTTAATCGTTCGTGCTGAGCCAAAGTTGTATACTTCTGTAATGTGTATGTTCTTTTCGTGAACTGCGGGGTAAACAAGCACGATGCCACAATGTTGTATGTCCATCTGAATTTTTTTATTTTTACATCTTTCACTCTAATGTAACGTGATAAAAAGGATCGTAAACTCGTCCACATTCCATATAAGGTTCTTTAAACCGGTTAAGAATTATTTTCAATTTTAACTCTCCAAAATTCTCGTTAAAATAATTCAAACTTCTTTGACAATAATTATGTTATAGGTGACAAAAATGTATAATTATTTGTAAATAATAATGTGGTCGTAATTTATGTTTTTTTTAGATTTACTGATGTAGTTGCAAAATGGCCAGGCTCCCAGCATGATGCATCCATATTCAACCATTGCGGATTGAAGGTAATTATGTCCAAGATTAAGGTTTATAAAAGTTAAAAACATATTTGAACCTTCTTCTTTAGAGGGACACATGGCAATCTTAATTTTTTATCAGGCATTAAACTTTACAACTTGATTTATTCATCCAGTATCATTATGACTTAATCTGCTTGCATATATAATCATATACTATTTAATGTTTTCACTAGTTGCTCTATTCTGCCAGAAGCAGATAAGGATAAATAATATTGTTGCAAAATAATCTTTAGTTAGTAATATGCAAACATAATTTGCTTTCAGCTATTCTCATAAGTAAATAGTAATGATACATTGTAAAAATTCAAGCTATTAATGACTCCCACACCGTAAGTTATGTGATAAATAATAATATGATACACTTTATTCTGTGTTTGATTTATCTTTCATTATTCATTTTACCAGGACTACCTAGAGGCCAACAATATTGGTCACTTGCTTGGGGACAGTGGCTATCCGCTGAGAAGGTACCTTATAACGCCTAAACTGAATACGCATACACCTGCTGAGATACAGTTTAATGTAGCTCATACGCAAACAAGAGTTTTGGTGGAGAGGGCATTTGGAGTGCTGAAGTCAAGGTTCAGGTAAATCTATGTACATATTTACTACGTCTTCCACTCTGTGTGAAGATGTGAAGAGAGTTGAATGCCAACAGTGTTTACAACATATTCATGATCA
Source organism: Cyrtodaria siliqua (assembly GCA_037043455.1). NCBI lineage: Eukaryota > Metazoa > Mollusca > Bivalvia > Adapedonta > Hiatellidae > Cyrtodaria > Cyrtodaria siliqua. The sequence continues at coordinate 46,789 of JAWPHD010006743.1, forward strand.
CCATTTAAGTGACCATGCCTACAGTTTCTGTGGCCATATGGTCGAAGAGTTTTTCACAGGCTTATTACCCATGTTCATTTATAAATAGTATAACAGTACAACCTTATGGGCTGTTTTTCTACACCTTTCATCTGGTCACATTTATGTCAAAATATCTTGTGTGTCGCGCCCCATTCTTTTCAATCGAGTGTTTCGAAACTTTACAGGATGTTTTATACCTATGATATGCATATCGTTTCGGCATCAAAATTGACCCATTATTACCAGAGTTTTTCACCAATTGTTTTCAGTGGGGGCATCTGTGTCCCATGGACACATTTCTAGTTTAATATAAAAGAGACACTTGTGAGGCTTCTATAGCCCAGTGGTAGAGCACTGGGCCCACAAGCGGAAGGTCGTGGGTTCAAACCCCAACGGATGCTGGGCTCTCCATTATCATCTTTCATTTATTCATTGCTTATCATTCATTACCATTGTCAAAAATCCACCTTCTCGGCCCTCAAATTTGATTTATGAGTAGTTAGTACCTCACTGCTGTCTTGTGACGATGTTAGGCCGACGTTCACTGAAAGAAGGGAAGCTGTAGACAGAAATTCGTTGGTTCTTCGTATGGCGCGTCTAAAGTATGCAGTGGCCAGTAGCCTAGTAGTGGCATAGTAGCGTGAATGGAGTACCATGGAGTACTAGGGAGAGGCTGTTTCACAGCAATAGACAATAACAGAAGACATATCAGCAATGTCCCAGAAACAGTACAATCCGAAGGAAAAAAGAGAAAAAACAGGTGAACTGCGGGTGAACAGCGAGAGTCGTCGCAGAAACGGAATACACAGCGAGGCTTCAGCAGAAAGTATGTCAGAACAGATCACCATCTAGTAGGATGGACAACAGCAGAGCTGGCGGAAGACGGAGTGGAGGGGAGGCGAAAGAAAGGAGCAGATATAAGAGGTTGAGAAGGTGGGCAAAAAAAAAACAACAAAAAAATAAAGAAAAGGAGACACTTGACTATGACTATCATTGTTTTTTTTCATATATATCAATGTATTTTACATTGTAGATGTCTTCATCATTCTGGTGGATGCCTTCCATTCAAGCCTGGAAAATGCTGTAAAGTGGCCATGGCGTGTATGAGGCTACACAACCTATGTGTCGACAACAACATTCCACTGCCAGATCACTGTTTAGCAAATGTGGAGGCCAATAATGACATTGTGGACCAGCAGAATGTAGGATCCGGTCATCAGGCCAGAGAGGCTATTATTGCGCTCTTTTAACACTCATATCACTCTTTTAGCACTCATATCGTGCCTGTTCCTGCTTTACCATTCCTATATGGACAGGTTTTCTATGGAAGTTCCAAAGAGAGATGTGGGGGTGGTGGGAAAGGATGATGAAGAGTCCTTATATCATTCTGCTAACATTTTCTTAATAGATTCTCCTTGTCATTTTACAGACCATCATTTGACAGTCTGACTAACTGACTTGTGTCACACATTTAAAGGGACACACGGCAATTATGATGTGTTTAAAAACTCGTGGCGTCCTGTTAGTTTTTCTACATAACTTCAATTTTTGTATTCATTAATCATAAGAATAGTTCTGAGCCAATTGTGTTTGCATATTACTAACTGTTGGTTATATTGCATCAATACTATTAACATATGGTATGTTAAAGAAGAAAATTTGAAAATTCAAAATGTTTAGCTCACCTCACCTGAGCATGAAGTGCTCATGGGTGAGCTATTGTGACCAATCTTCGTCCGGCGTCTGTCGTCAACATTTACCTTGTTTACACGATAGAGGCCACATTTCTTGAGCAATCTTAACCAAACTTGTAGATTGTATATGACCATAAGATCTCGCACGAGTTTGATAATGGGCCAGATCGGACCATAACACCAGAGTTATGGTTCCTGAATTAGCAAACAATGCCGTTTTACATGTTATTATTATCGTTATGTTCCTAAACGCCTTGTTGGATTTCGACGTAACTTGGCAAGAAGCATCGGTAAGATGTTATGCGTATCTTACTTTTGTTCCAGTTCGCTGATTTCTGACGTAGTTATGGTCCATTGTCATTTTATCTTATTTTCAGTAGGTGATACAATTTGGGTTACTCGGTTTTTATCCATAGGTTCTATAGTAAGATAAAAGTCTTTGACTGAGTAAAAGACAATAATTCTCAAGCTTTTGCTTTTGAAAGATACATATGTTGAATCCGTGCAGGGTTTTAAAAGAATCGCACTGTAAATACCTTAATTTAAACAGTAAACTTGGTTGAACATCAAGGATAAAGACCGAGTTTATAACCTACCAGAATGAATTAGGTATGTCTTATTTCTGGTCACTGATTGGTCAGTTTTATTGAATCAAAGTTATGAATAGGGCCATCATGCATTTAATTATATGCAAGCAGTTTTGAAGTGAACTCGATACTGGATTAATAAATGTAGATGCTAATTTTAATGTGTGATACCCATTTCAAGATTGCCGCGTGTCCCTTTAAGATCAAATACAGAAGTCGACCAGCTTGAATGAGAGGAATGATAAACTGATATTACTGTACTCTTATTAGGAAGAGATACTACCATTAAAGGGAATGTAATGACACAGCCAAACACTCTATTATTGAGAGTTCTGAACAACTTGGAAAAAGGTGAAAGAATTATCAAAATCGGATGGTAAACAAAAAAGATATGACCATTTAAAGGTTGTTCTAAAACGAATATGGGAGCCGCCATTTTTAGAACTATGACGTCATAGTTCCATGTTACCATATATGGAATATTGGTAAATATCATTTAAAATGAAGAAAATCACTGCAAATGAATGATTTTTTTTACTGGCGATATGAATCATTATTGCCATTAAGTATTACATATTATTCATACAGTTGCTGTCATTTCCCCCCTATAAATCAGTAAATTGTCATATTTATAAATATTCCATATATGGTCATTTAGAACCGTGATGTCATAAGCTCTCAAAATGGCCGCTTCCATATCCGTTTCAACAGAAACTTCAAATGATCATATCTTCCTTGTTTATCATCCGATTCTGATAATTCTTTCACCCTTATTCAAGTATTTCAAAACTCTCAATAATAAAGATGGTTTGGCTGTATCGCTACATTCCCTTTAATAGTCAAAGGATTTATTATGTTACAAAATGAAGTTGTTAAACCATATACTTAGGAAGAATGCTTATATGTCATAGACCTCTTGTAACTATGTATATGTTCTTTTCCTTTTGTGCGTGTGAAAAGAATTTCAACTTTTATAACATTGGATTGTATATATTTGAATCCTTACTTTAATATGTAAAATAAGTATTAACAAACAATAAAAACAGCTGTAAAATTTATCACAGTGAACATGATTAATAACTCTTAAAAAAACAAAAAATGAAGTAAAGTTAAAACAGCAAAGCTCGACTATTAAAACTATTAAAAGAAGAAAACATTTCTTAAGACTAAATCTTCTAAGCTGTTTAAATATTGAAAACCAGCTAACATGTAAAAGCTTAACGAGCATGTCCAAAAAGTTAATTTCAACAAGCCAATTCAGTGAAATAAGAGTTCTCTACTGTTGTAACCACATATCCAAATGAAATCCACAGAGTCACACGTCTAGTCTAACAGGGGCGAGACTTTAATAGAAGTAAGAGCAAAACTTTGTTTAATTAAAAGTTTGTTAAAAAAAAAGTTAACTAAGTTTGAAACATTTAGCATTGTTGGAGAGAAACGGAGAAAGTGAAATAACCATATTAAGAAGTTATTCACCGTTTGCAACACCTGTCTCATTTCGAAAATGAAAGACAACAATCATATATGCATAGCCCCTTCGTTACTTTTACAACTACACAATTTCATAAAACACATTCCATCGAAGGAAAGTAAAGTTATTGAATGGAAACCAATATTCTACTTTATATAGTAACGCCCTCCTTTGACCAAATGACCCTCAAAATAGCAATTCCAACAATCGAAAAAATTCAATTTAAATAGATCTTATTTGAGAAAAACAATGTCTTTTAAATACTTCATGTTTAATACAAGTGAAACAATTGAATAGAAGACGTCAGAGAAATAATAAAACACACATTATTTCATAAATACTTGCAATTTAAAGCTAAATTTAAATAAGTGTTTATTCTTTATTTCAGGCTAAAGATACATATACAAACATTATTAAAATAATCACAGTTCATCACGTTTATACAGTAGATTATCAAGGTAATCATATCACGATAATCAGAACTTTTTACATATATCACAATGTTAAATGATTTATCACAGTTTTTGATAAATTATTTGTATTTCAAAAGTATTGCATTTCAAATTATATCATAAACACACTGACCAGTAAGAGAACATGTAGAAACATTTCAACTACACCAACATAAAAAATGTTTCGTGTTGGTGGGTGTTACGCTTTAAAAGTGTTTGGTTACTATGACATCAAAAAAATAATGTTCTTTCTTTCAAAAATGGCAATGCACTTATGAAGTTCCATGAGTGTGAATGCTATAAATTGTTTGGTGTTTAACGTCATTTTCAGCACATTATAGGCTATTTATGATGGTAGATTTTATCGTGGTGGAGGCAGACCACCCACTAATCTGTGATATAACCAGTACTGTATACTGAATTGAATTGAATGTGGTTTAACGTCTCGTCAACACAGTATAGGTTATTTAGAACCGCCCCAGAGAGAGGAGAAGGATACATAGGAATCCGGGAATCTGCCCTACTCTTATCGAATAGATTCCTTTGGTTCTTTAACGTGCTCGGAGGATAGGCCGATACACGGGACCGCCCGGTTTACGTCCCCATCCGACGGACGAGGAAAGTGTCTTTCCCAAGAACACACCGACGGAACTCGATGGCACCATTGAGGAATGAACCCGGGACCCCCGGTTACAAATCCGCCGCGCTACCGACTGCGCCACGCCAGCCCTCTTACTACTATCATCCGTAAAAATTCTATTAAGTTCAGCAAAATGTGAATTTCCTGTAAGATCATGATCACGTTACTCTGACTACTGACCCCAAAACGAATCGGGTTCCTCCTCTCGCCTAGTGCAATGTACCTCTGAAGTTTCGTTGGTGTGAGTGTTACAGTATGGTTTCTCAGTTATCGTCTGGAATGCGTATTTCCATATAAATCCGTGGCTACCTTGACCTTTGACCCCAAAAACAATAGGGTTCCTCCTCTCACCTGGACAATGTACCAATGAAATTTCATGAGTAGTTTCATAAGGGTAGGTGTTAGGGTTTCAAAGTTATTGTCCAAAATGCCTAATTGTTAATGGACGGACGGACAACCCCATACAATAAAATACTTTGTTGTTCAAATGGGTGTATAAAAGGGTAATGCAATGCTAATATAACCAATTCTACATTATTGAAAGAATTTGAATTTTAACAAGTACACAGTGACCAAGATCATTTAAAATTTAATAATTAAATTTGATTTTTTGTATTAAAATAAATAACAGTTATCATCAGTTGTACGCTACACATTGGTAGAAAACAGGTTGTCGAAAATTCTCTGTTTCTTCATATTCAATTTCTCCTCTTTTATTTCAATGGATCTTTTTTTAATTGCACTATTTCCCTCAACAGAGCTTTTTTATCTTGCTCGATTGCAATAATCTGCTCGGCACATGTACGTGAGACTAAAGCTGAACAAATAAGGAATAATCTTATGGTATATAAAAGTATATCATTACTACTAAACAAAAACTCATTTCAAGTTGCTCACACATAGAGGATCTTAAACAAGTTCCCATTTAATATAAGATTTATGAAACGAGTTATGAATTATTTTTATTTTAATGAGCCTTTTGGCGAGTTAAAATTAAAAATAATTTATAACAAGTTTCATAAATCTAATATGGAATGGGAACGAGTTTAAGATCCTTTTTATCACATAACATTGCAATCAAATTAGTAAAAATTAATTCAGATGGACATAGAACCGCCACGACGTCAGACACACTTTAGCGCCAAAACGTCATAAAATATGTGACGTAACGTCGCGTCTCACACATAACGTTGCTTATAACGGAGTTGTGTTTTACCTCTACAAAATAGCAGTTTACGCCAACTTTTTAACAACCAACAACAATGTTTTGTATAACGTGCATTATTTGTATAAGCTGTCCCAAATAATAAGTTTATGACTCAGATCTGGGTGAATTTATAATAAAGAAAATAGTATTAGTAATAAACTTGCGTAGTGTTACAGGTTTAACTCAACCAATCAAAATCGTTCCAGGTTGTATTACACGTGTGTCATACGATAGAATATTAAATGGGTGTTCGACACTGCTAACAAGGGATGTTATGTGATAAAATCATTTATTTTATGCTTTATCATGGTACGACTGATTGTTAAAAGCGACGTTAACCACCATCCGTATACATTTATCACATAACTAGTGTTAAAAAGCAATGACATATGTTTCATATCACTCAAAAGTAATAAATATACAATGAAGGCAAAATCATTGTTTATTTTTTTTTTAAAAGCTTGGTGTGCATCGTGTGGACAAAGTATACTTCCGCTAACAAAGTTTGAGAGGGGGTATATAGGAGTTAAAGCGACGGGCCGGTCGGTCGGTCGGCCTGTTGAATCTTTTGGATCTTTTGGAACTACTTCTACACATTTCAAGATTTTCAATTGAAACTTTGTACCGTATAAATGATAAACATGAAGTGTAGCTGTGTCAGTTTTCATGTGGCTTACTCAATACATGCAGAGTTATTGTCATTATTGTAGTAGTGTGGACAACATTTGTCATGGACCCAAGCAAACAACACGTCTCCCCTACCACTTTGTGGGTGGATATCGGGACATAATAAATGTAGTGTGCATTGTCACCATGTGTTATGGGCCAGTGGCCAAATTCATAATAAAGAAATTGCAGTTGCAATTTGTAAATTTAAATTTGATGCTGATAATAGTTAAAGGCATAATCATACAACAAAGTGTTGTTAATTTAACAATAAAAAACCTGTACAAAGTTTCATTGATTGCAGTTATTGTTTAATTACCAGCTTAAATCATGTAAGATCAAGACACCAATGCATGGACGAGTAAACGTATTTAGTGGAAATTAACGCAATATACTTACTTTTTCTCCTAGACTTGGACTTACTTTCAGTTTTGTCAGGTGTCGCCATACATACATCTGGAAAAAAAAAAAAATGCAATACGCCAATAGCTAGTGTACATGTACGAACATGATTTGTTTTGGTGTTTTATGTAATTTTCATCATATTTTAGGCTATATAGGTCGATTTTTCCGTGGTGGAGGCAGACCACCCACTTATTTCTGGGTAGAAACAGTACTGTAAACCTCCCGCCATCTGTAAGAATCGACACTTTCTCTTTTATAAGTGACTTTAAAATGCCTTGACAAAAAAAACACCTTCAAAAACTGTCAAATTGTATGTAAATTAACAAAGTAAAAAGGCAGTTTGTTTTTGTGGGCAATAGGGGAAGAGGCCCAGGACCTTCACTATGGGAAAAACAGCGCGATATTTTCGAGTTGACGGGGAAAACATAATGCCATTTCATAAAGGTGGAACAGAGTATTAGGCATAATTGAAGATTTGATTGTGCAAATATGAAAAAGAGGTACATTTTAGGTAAACTGTCTGCTATAGATGTATCCCAAACATGATAATGTTGAGAAAGTTAGAGGGGGAAATAATGTTAAGCAAAAATGGTTACTGCTCAATAACGTTTGTTTGGAGTGAGGTATTGTGACGAAACTTTCTGGGTATGTAGCTTCTGTGAAAAGGAAGTCTGGGATTGAAATTGGGGTCACTGGGTTCAAGGATTTTCACCAAACTCCACCAAAATCTTCATTATATGGATCCAACATCACATGCAAAATTTTGGGTTTATGTGACCTACTTTCGACGAATCTATGTCATGTCCGGTCTACGCTACAACATGTGTATCTATCTTTTTTGCAGGATTTTCACCAAACTTTAAGGATGTTTCTTATATGCATCTAACATCATTTGCAAAATTTCGAGTGACTGTGACGTTCTTTGACAAAATATAGGTCACGTCCAGTCGCTGCTACAACATGCATAACTTGACCTTGATTCCAGTGACCCCAAATGCAATTCCAAGCTTCCGACATACCTATCTTGCTTTTTTCTTGCAGGAGTTTTATCAAACATCATCACAATGTTCCTTATATGCATCTAACATCATGTGGAACATTTTGGGTGGCTTTGACCTACTTTCGACGAAATACAGGCCACTTCCGGTCTCTGCTACAACATGCATAACTTGACCTTGATCCCAGTGACCCCAAATGCAATTCCAAGCTTCCTTTTCATATAAACTACCTACCCTGCAAGTTTTGTTGCAATACCTCATTCCTAACAAAAGTTATTGCACAGAAGCCATTTAAATGCATCACTGTTGATGACATTAATTTAGTGTTTTGGGATTGACATTGGTGTTGGTCAAATAAAATATCTGGACCTTTATAATAGGGTTTCTAGTGTAAAAGAAGTACTGATGGGAATTTTAGGATGACAACCTTAGATATAAGAGCCATTTTAGACAGGCCCATTTGGGCCTCTTTTTTTTAATGCAGTATATCCACTATTTAGAAGACGACTCGGGATGTTATTTTTTGAAAAATAAATAAATGTTCTCACCACTTGTACTGGTCGATTGTTGTGGTGAAGGGCAATCCCCACTGGAACGTGTCTTTCTTAGCTGTGGTCACAGTCAAAACTATAAATAATTAAAACACAAATTCTGATAAATCCAACATGGGGATATTTGATATTGAGTACATTGGTAGACCCTGGGTCAGCCCCTCCACCTCAACCGCGGTGTGGGGAAACATTATAGGTGCATCATGTGCAAGCAGGTTTAAAGTCAAAATAATATTGGATAAATAAATCAAGATGATAATTTTAATGTCTGTTAACAGCTTCAAGATTGTAATGTGTCCCTTTAAAGTAAATCATACTGTATTTTGTGGGTCACTTTAAATTGAAATCTACATGCTGTTAATGTTTTTATAGTGTTTTCTTTGCACAATAATGAAAAAAGACAAAGACAAAACAATTCTTGCATCTTAATGAATAGAGAACTGACACAAAATAAGTGGAGTAGGGCTAACTTGGATTTCTCTGTATATAATATAAATTTATGTATATTAAATGAAACATATCCGCATAAACAATTAAATCGGCATTACCTATGAAAAAATGTATTATCAAATAATTGTAGTATTTCTGCATAATTATATTGACATGGCTATCTTATGATTTTCTGTGAAGAGACTTTTCTCTCTGATTGCATAGACCATGCAGCTGTATTTGTGACTACATTTTACAATTTTAATTTAAACAAACTAAATTACCTTGATCTCCGCCAGCATTCATTTCGAAGGTGTCCATTCCACCTACCACCCCATCGATAACACATCCTGGCAGAGCACCAACAACCTATGAAATAAGTAGTCAATCCAAATAAGTACATATGCATGATTTCTTTAATACAAGACATTTTTGTACAGAATTTTAAAAGTGTATGTGTTTTTTATCATAAAACTTGTAGTGTGGTCATTACGATTTTATCATATTACACTAGTATAGTAAATATTCAAATGAATACTAATGTTATAAACATGTGAATGAAGGTCGAATCACCGGCAGGTCTTTTCCGTTCAGGTCATTATGGATCGGAATTGCCTTAACAATGTTGTTAATGTTTAAAATACCTAACTGTGGACATCGATGAAGTAGTTTCATTGTTTGGTTTGTATGGAGAAGACATAAGTGAACATAAGCGGCCAGCATACAAACATACGATGTCATCAAATGACAACGTTAATAGTGTCAGTTACAATACTAAAGGTTAAATGAGGCTTTTTTTGGAGTTACATGTATGTGATAAATAGAATCTCACATTCGTGCCTACTCGTTCAGATCTGACATTGAATTTATTGTTTGATAAAACTGGTATGATGCTCGACACAGCCTGCATCATATAATTTTATCAATCTGGCTGAATCAATTCAACATTAAATAAGCACTTTTGTAAGATTTTATAATTTTATACAGTGTTTAATGTATAGACTGATATACAGTTACTTAATACTTAAGAATCGATTCACATATTTTTTGCCTTTACGCAGCTTTGAACGCCAGTAATGAAATGCATCTATGCCAAAAATTGATAGATCAACTCCTTTAAATAATAAAAAGGTGCCATGTGAGTTTGGTAATGATAAATAAGTGCAAGAAAATTGAAAAAAGATATTGTCAGTGTGTTCAGACCACGCAATAGTCATTTTCTATTGATGTACATGTACACTGGATGCCTTTGCAGTTTACTCTACCTACTTATAAAGTGAAGTTTATTTGAAATTAGATGAATTTTTTTCAACAGAAAGTATCAAGTGGAAGTAAAATTCATACAAAATATTGTGTCTTTTTTAATGTAAATACCTTTTCCTCCCAGTCTTTTAACGGAGTTGGTGGTGGGCCCCCACCAGTCTGCCTGCCTTCCTTCTTGTTGTTGATCGCCTTTTTCTTGGTGCTGGACTTTAGACATTAAAAAGAAATGACACAAAATCAGAACAATTATATCTCTGAATAGATTGCAAAACTACACTAAATTGCTGTCTTTTTGTATTTCTTATATGTATACAATCATGTACATATATAAAATGATTTAAATCAGAGTGATAATTTACATTTTTTTGTGTTGAAAAATATCGTTTTCTGTGAATGCATATGATGTGTTTCAGTGGAAAATGGCCATTACACTATCTGAAAGCACACTGCTGATAGTTGTCTATATTGCAATTTTGTTTCATCTCCCAACTCTGCAGTTCAGGGTGAGAAGGTTCTAGGCCCATTACCATATTTTATCTCGATGTACATGGAAGATGAGCCTGGCATGTTCATGCCTGTTAGGTGCCTTATAACCTTTTCATGTGTTGGTGCGCCTTAAAAATTCAATTCAATTCATCTCTCAATGCATGTTATTGTTGGTAATATATGCAATATCAATAATACTCACATATTCATCATTAATTGTTCAAATATATTAAACATTACCTTGATATCTACCCATCATCCATAGTTCTTGAGCTGCAACCAACACTGTTAACTCTACAAAAAATTGATAATTGATTCCACAATAATTCAAACTTAACACCACTTGCAAAATTCTTATAAAGTTTGCAGACTGTGTTATTTAATTAATAAATACTTCACAGGTTGGCAGATAATGTAATTATATGTTTTGTATCATTGGACATCATAGTATTAACGTGAAAACAAACTTACGTTAAATAAATCAAGATGGTGGCACGCATGTAATGACGTTTGGTAGTGGATTTGAACTATTTGAGCAGCTTTAGATGCATTCCCTGCTTAAAGAACGTTAGAATAAGGTTAAACAGTCTGCACTTTTTAATTTTGAGCTCCCTCTGCTGCATTTATTACTCAGTAGTAGTGTATATTTATTAGGGTTATTAGCACACTACTAGTACTAATAAACGATGCCCTTAGCCCCTAAGGGCTGCTGTTAGGATACTGGTAGCGCAACAAAAGGGCTATATGTATGAACTTTAACAAGGGACACAACTGCGAATAAAGCGGTTTTCTTCGTCTACAATCTGTTTCGTCTAATTGATTTTTAGATCATTACGAGTTGTTTTTGTTTTTGTTTTTCATTTAGAGACTTTTAATAGGTCTTTGATGACTGAGGTAAAACAATTTTACCCTAACGTACGAGCATAAATCATGATAAAAAATAAATAAACGTACGACCATAAATCTTCATAATATTAAAATTAAAAACGTCCCCCCCCCACCCCCAACCCCAACCACAACACACAAACCCATCACCCCTTCAGAGTTTTTCTAACAGAAAAAATCACATTCTAAATTTGATGTCTAGATTTGATGTCTAGAATTCTCAAGAATGGTTGGTGAATTCAAGGCCAGATCTTAAAATTATTTATTATAATTTATTACATTCGAAATGATGACTGGCGACTGGAGTTATCGTTACATATTACAAATTAACGTAACAGAACTCAATCTTTTGATAAAATAGTTGAACATGTTGACACATCACGGTTCCCTGCGGGTACGCTTTACTCTGAAGTTCTGCAGGTAGAATGTTCTAGGCCCATTCTCCATATTTTATCTCGATGTACATGGAGGATGAGCCTGGCATGGCGCCATAGTTGGCGCGCCTTAAAACCCAATTCAATTCAATTCAGTTAACTTTTATTTACCCGCGCGCGAGCTCTTCAAATGTTAATCACAATCAAAATGCGTGTCACGTAAAAATCGGGTTTGTACATCAAAGGTCAAGGTCACACTCGGAGGATCATAAAATGCCTATTTCACTGGAACATAAATAATAAAGCACTCTGTGTTATTAAGATCGATACTGTGTGACGATACATGTTAACTTATAATACATTTACAAATATAAATTATGAGGTAGATCGACAGGAGCTATCTGATGTGGAAAAATCCTGTCTAGATCTTTTCTGCAATGACGTGAATCAGTCCGCACATATTAATGTCCCAATTAGATTTTAATGTTGTTGCTTTTTTCATTGCAGAAAAGATCTCTTTTCTGCAATGACGTGAATCAGTCCGCACATATTAATGTCCCAATTAGATTTTAATGTTGTTGCTTTTTTCATTGCAGAAAAGATCTAGATTGGATTTTTCCACATCAGATCTGGAGGTACTGGAAGATGCTTGGGGTAGAGGAATGAAAAAGGCTGCACAATCCTGCAGAAACTTGATAGACGAAGTTGTGGAGAGACTTCTGTCAAATACCAGCTGAAAGGGTTCATGTAAGTAAAACTTAGAGCCATTTTTAGTTGTAATTTAGTCTATATTATATATATATACTGGTCGCGGGCCACTTTCCGTCACTTATGTAAACATTTTTCAGACAAATCTATGTATCCTGACAATTTTTACTCCACTTTCTATTAGGTTCACTTTGACCTCTTCCTGGAAATTTGACACAAAAGAATTTTGTTTTATATAAATTATCGAAGTGGCACGTGACCATTTTATAAATAGACTAAAACTGAGCAATCGTTTTGTTTAGGCCCAAAAAAATGATATGTCTGTTTCAGGTTACTCTAAAAAAATAGTAGGTTAGGTATACCGTCCTTTTTTTTTTTTTTTTTATTACTATTATTTTTTGAAATGTCAGATTTTATCATTCCACGGCTAATATAAATGAAGCCAAACTAGCACTTTAATGGTATTTTGGCATCATAGTAAATGCAAAGTATTAAACCACTGACTGGGTAATCATTAATGATGGGGAATATTTGCCATACAGCCAGCATCGGCGATATGGCGACACTTTTTGAATTTCATGGCAAGCGCCGTGCCTGGAGACGGTGAGCATGCCATTGTTGTATTTTGTCTACCTCCTGAACTAAAAAGCGGTGTGGTGTAAATTATTCACAAATTATTCGTGCTTTTTTTTTTTTTCTTTTTTTTTTTGTAAAAACTGTTTTAGGGTCGGCGCTAATATTTAGGGGGTGACCAAAAACACAACACATTTTTATTTTGGCCTTACAAGCCCAGTTTCCGTCACATTTTTTATTGAGTGATAGATTCAACTACTTCATGATATGTCACATTTTATAAATTTAAAAGTCTATATGCAACAATTTAATTGCAAAAATTGTATGTTTACATTGTTCCATCATTCACCTCGATCGCTATAACAGTGCGCCTAGTAACATCGATGTAAAATGTACCCACTTCCCGCGTCAATTTCGCTCCCCCAATGATCTTTTGTTTACTTAACACTTAGAATATACCCTGCCAGACATAACACAAGCTGTGTGTATTTAGTACCACGTGACCGCCTTTACTGCATCAACACGCGTCATAGCTTCAGGCAGTTATACACAGCCAGGTAATCAGCTGTTTAGGAATGGACAACTTGAAATGTTGATATGATTAAGGGATCGCGGCAACTGATTTAAAGCATCGCGGCTACATTAAGGCGTGGCGGTAAGTCACTTCCTGGCTTGAAATCATCGTGGCACCGCCACGCCATAAATGGCTGGGGAAAGCCCTGGGACTCTTTGGTCTCTTTTACATTAGGGTCGAATATGTTTTTTGTTTTTCAAAGCAATCACTTATATATGTTTAAGCTGAAATGTATATACACACACACACACACACACACACACAATGCACTAGCGGATCCAGTGGGGGGGGGGGGGGGCCGGCGCGCGCCCCCCCTAAAAATTCCGGATCATACATGTATGTCCATGTTACTGTAGATAAAATTTCGTTGCACGCCCTCAGTATAATTTTTTTTCTCGCTCGCTTCGCTCGCTCGACGCATAATGGCTAATGAGTGGTTTAATTAACAGATAGTTAAATCATTTTATTTGAAAACGAACTTTTTTATTTATACATGTATGTCTATGTTACTGTAGATAAAATATCAAACAATTTCGATGCACACCCTCAGTATAAAAAATGTTCTCGCTCGCTCGACGCATAATGTAATGAGTGGTTTAATTAACACATTGTTAAATCTTTTTATTTGAAAACGGACTTTTTTTATTCATACATGTATGTCCATGTTACTGTAGATAAAATATCAAACAATTTCGATGCACTCCCTCAGTATAATTTTTTTATCGCTCGCTTCGCTCGCTCGACGCATAATGGCTAATGAGTGGTTTAATTAACACATTGTTAAATCCTTTTATTTGAAAACGGACTTTTTTTACCCTGTCAATGCACTACCGCAACCGTTTTATGAGGCTAGAGACGGACCCGAAAATTGACCAAAATCTTACGCCCCCCCCCCACCCCCTCTAAGCTGAAATCCTGGATCCGCCCCTGCAATGTAAAATACAAGTTGAAATAAAGGTATTAAAAAATGTACGAAAGTATTCGGGCTAATCATCATACCCAGAAAGGAAGGCAACTCTGGTAATCCGTTTCGGAGACCCTTTCAGCTCTGTTACGAACATTAATACAATGTAGAAAAGCATTTCTCAGTTTGAATCTTAGGATTTTTGTCGTCATTCGAAAACTAGTAGGTTCATGAATTTATTAACACAAGCACACTGGAGGAAGTAACAAGCAAACTGGAAGTAACAAGCAAGACTAAGTGTTTTTTTATCGTTTCAAAAAATCATTAGATCTATATAATTTAAATCCGACCTACCATCGCTATTTTTTTCCAATGTAACGTGAACCACACATATTATTTTATTTGGCCGAACCATATACTGTTTAACAATATTACCACCATTTAAATGAATATTTAAGTTTAGCAACAAACGCAGCCAAATAGTCAGAACAAACCGAGGGGTCAGCTTTAAACTATTGTAACTACATATGAATAAAGAAGGAGATACAATAGTTTTGCACTGAACCCTCGAAACATTGTCAGAAACAATAATTAAACCAAAGTTAACAGGAAGCTTAAGGTATCTGAACATTTAGAATGAACATGCACCACATTACGAGCGTTTCCATTTGTATTTAGATTGACACAAATCATCCCTTTCAGACTGTCTATAGTCCCTTTAAAGGTCATGTTTTTAAGGTTTGGATAAGATCATTTGAAAACTATCAGTACATTGGTTTTGTTTTTTTGTTGTTGCAATATGAAGGTCAAAATAAGCCTTATTTTAACAAAATGGGGCAAGCAACTCATGAATTATTTCTATATACACAGATGTTGAGCATCCAAGATCACTATAAATGGAAACATTCAGAGAAAAAAGACAGAAAACGACAAAATCCACAATAACAGTTAGCTATCAATTGACAAAGATTAGGAAATAACTGGTGTAGATCAGCATGCATTGTTAGCATGTGTTGTTCGTCACTTTAAAACCAGGTAATTCATTTCAGTAAGCACATTAAATATACTTTTGAGAATAAGACAAATCACAGTAAACATGCTAGAAATGCACTAATTATTGTTTTCCAATATAAAGGTTTCCGAAAAACATTAAATATTGTAAACAATCATTTTATAAACAAGCCATTATACCATAATTTAAATATCAACACCATAATATTTAATAAATCTTATAAATCGGGTTCTTCAAAAGCTCACCAATTGATTTAAATAAAGACACTGGATTTGAGATGGTAAAACACATAATGGTAAATAGAAAAGAAAAGCAAGAGGCATCAGTCTACAGAATAAGTCATAGCAGTTTGTAATCATTTTCACCTATAAAGGTATTATTAAACTGCATGTCTTTAGCCTTCTTACCTACCCTTTTACTATATACCAATCTATATGAAAACAAAAAAACAAACATTACAGTCATCAAAAGGCTTATATTACAAATAAAACTTGCAACTGTACTGCAATACAGTTAAAATATTGCAACATAATGCAATATATTTTTGTTGAAAACACAATGCAATACCGGTATTTATCACATGGAACTGCTTGTATGCCGTATAATATACCCATTACGTATTTCCTTATATTAACCATGTGTAATACAAGGCGACCGTGCACGTGCTTTATACACGTGATGTTGTCTGTCGGAGGTTCCGTTCTGGTTTGATTGGTTGGGTTTTATTGCAAGTTTCTTGTCGTTTTTGAGCCATGTGATAAAAAGGATCTGACACTCGTTGTCATTTCATACAAAATTTCATTAAACTCGTCCAGGAATTTGTGAGGCTCGCTTAATAACAAATTCCTGAACTCGTTTAATAAAATTTTGTATGAAATGACAACTCATGTCAGATCCTCTATATATTTTTTGGCTCAGCCCAGTAACTTGTGGCATGTAATCTATAGATACATAATTCAATACATGCACATATGTGCAAAGTTTATGGAATGCCAAATTAAAATAAACTCCAATTTTTTCAATTCTCTTTTTAGTACTTTTCAGTATTCTGTTCAATTATCGGAATATGTTTTAATTCAATTGAAGATAGGTATAATTCAACTGAAGAGGTGCAATTCAATCAAAGTGAGTGAGGTCTAAATCAATATTGGAATTGTACTGTCTTCAATTAAATTAGAACCTTCTTCGAACAAGGCCACCGCCATGCGCTGTCTCACCGACCTAAGGGGGGTTGGGGTGGAAAGAAGCAATGATGTAATGAGTTATGTTATAGTGAACATAAATACTGCATACCCACACAGAGTATGAGTAGTCATTATAAAAAAAGAAAAAAGAAGTAAGAATGACTAAATTTGACTAAAGTTCTTTTGTCTTTAAAGTCAAGGTTAAGGTCATTGATGGGGTTATGTCCCCAGGAGTGAGGAGGGTCGATGCTGGTTGGATGGTTGTATCCGTATGTTCATGCCCAGTAAGTGTATATATGGTTATAGGGTGGGGATCTCAATAGTTTCAAGGTTATGGCACAAGGGCTACGTCCCCAGGGGTGGGGACGGACCTCAGGGTCAGTGCTGGTTGGATGGTTCTGTCTGTTCATTAGTAAGTGTATATATGGTATAGGGAGGGGATCTCAACCATTTCCATATTATGACCAAGGGGCTATGTCCAAAGGAAAGGGGACCGACCCCAAGGCAGATGTTTGTTGGATGGTTGTAACCATCTGTTCATATCCAGTAAGTGTATATATGGTCATAGAATGGGGATTTCAACAGTTTCCAAGTTATGACCCATGAACTATTTCCCCAGGGATGGCAACGGATCCCGCGGCCGATGCTGGTTGGATGGTTGTATCAGTCTGTTCATGCTCAGTAAGTGTATAACTGTGGCTTCAGAAGAAAACCTTTTAAGGTTAACAAAGTTGGTAAAAGAACATAGGTTTATGCTTATTGCAAAATATGAGAGTTGCATCCTATAGTCCCCTCCGGTTACACTTGTGGGGGACTGACAACATTGTCAACTGGTTCCCATGTGGGGTTTGGGTACCCCTTCCACTTTATTAAAACATACTTCTTCTTCTTTATTGTCTTCTTGTCTAAAATCTCATCAACATCATACCACTCTGAAAAACAAAGGATAATAACTAGAAAAAAACAAAACCATTAACAATTTTGGACATAAAACAGTAGATCTAAAGGTATAAAATATAAAACTAAGGGAAAGATCAAATATTAAACGAAGGAGTAATAAGATTTGCATCTAGACTAAAAGTAATGTACATACCACACTAAGCCTTCACCCTTTTTTTCGCACTATACTTTTTTCCTTCAAAAGAAAAAAATATAATAGTGTCAGAAACCATAACACTTCTTAGTTACAGTATCTATTACTCATATAAACAAGAGGTCAATGACCTTGAAGCTCTACTGATTGATTTTGATTTCAGGAAGTAGTCGCTACAGACTTGTTTTTCGAAAAATTATTTTTAGCCGTGGCGGCCATCTTGAATTTTCGGCCGACCTGAAATTTTGCTAGGATCAATTAGTCACCAAGAGCAACATTCCTGTGAAGTTTCATGAAAATCCGTCAAGTAGTTTCAGAGGAGTAGTCGCTACAAGTTTTCATTATATAACTCTATGTAAACAATGATGGCCGCTGACAGCCATGTTTAACATCGAATCAAAACGAATTTTGACAAGGACCAACATCATGTCATGCTGATAATTTTAGAAAAAGTCCCATATCAATATCACTTATAGTTTTCAAGAAGTAGTGGGTACAAACTTGTATTTTGAAAATCTATTTTTAGCCATGGTGGCCATCTTGAATTTCCGGACGACCTGAAATTTTGCTAGGATCAATAAGACATCAAGAGCAGCATACGTGTGAAATTTCATGAAAATCCGTCAAGTAGTTTCAGAGGAGTAATCGCTACAAGTTTTCATTATATAACTCTATGTAAACAAAGATGGCCACTGGACAGCCATGTTTACCGTCGAATCAAAATAATGTTCAACTCGGATAACCATCATGTCATGTTGATCATTTTAGAAAAAGTCCAATATCAATATCACTTATAGTTTTCAAGAAGTAGTCGCTACAAACTTATTTTTTAAAAATCTATTTTTAGCTGTGGTGGCCATCTTGAATTTCTGGCCGATCTGAAATTTTGCTAGGATCAATAAGACATTAAGAGGAACATTCCTGTGAAGTTTCATGAAAATCCGCCAAGTAGTGTCAGAGGAGTAGTCGCTACAAGTTTTTACTATATAACTCTATGTAAACAAAGATATATCACTTATAGTTTTCAAGAAGTAGTCGCTACAAACTTGTATTTTGAAAATCTATTTTTAGCCATGGTGGCCATCTTGAATTTTCGGACGACCTGAAATTTTGCTAGGATCAATTAGACACCAAGAGCAACATTCCTGTGAAGTTTCATGAAAATCCGTCAAGTAGTTTCAGAGGAGTAGTCGCTACAAGTTTTCATTATATAACTCTATGTAAACAATGATGGCCGCTGACAGCCATGTTTAACATCGAATCAAAACGACTTTTGACAAGGACCAACATCATGTCATGCTGATAATTTTAGAAAAAGTCCCATATCAATATCACTTATAGTTTTCAAGAAGTAGTGGGTACAAACTTGTATTTTGAAAATCTATTTTTAGCCATGGTGGCCATCTTGAATTTCCGGACGACCTGAAATTTTGCTAGGATCAATAAGACATCAAGAGCAGCATACGTGTGAAATTTCATGAAAATCCGTCAAGTAGTTTCAGAGGAGTAATCGCTACAAGTTTTCATTATATAACTCTATGTAAACAAAGATGGCCACTGGACAGCCATGTTTACCGTCGAATCAAAATAATCTTCAACTCGGATAACCATCATGTCATGTTGATCATTTTAGAAAAAGTCCCATATCAATATCACTTATAGTTTTCAAGAAGTAGTCGCTACAAACTTATTTTTTAAAAATCTATTTTTAGCTGTGGTGGCCATCTTAAATTTTTGGCCGATCTGAAATTTTGCTAGGATCAATAAGACATTAAGAGGAACATTCCTGTGAAGTTTCATGAAAATCCGCCAAGTAGTTTCAGAGGAGTAGTCGCTACAAGTTTTTACTATATAACTCTATGTAAACAAAGATGGCCGCTGGCAGTAATGTTTAACGTTGAATCAAAACGATTTTCGACAAAGACCAACATCATGTCATGCTGATCATTTTAGAAAAAAATCCATATCAATATCACTTGGAGTTTTCAAGAAGTAGTCGCTACAAACTTGTTTTTTAAAAACCTATTTTTAGATTTGGCAGCCATCTTGGATTTCACATCAACATGAATTTTTGCTAGGATCAACTAGACTTCATGGGCAACATTTCTGTAAAGTTTCATGAAAATCCATTCAGTGGTTTCAGAGGACTAGTCGCTACAATAAAAAGTTTACGGACAGACAGACGGACGGACAGACGGACGCCGCACCAAAGCATAAGTTCTGCTGATCTCTGATCAGTTGAGCTGAACACATTGCATGATGAGCTGAACACATTGCATGATGGTTAACAAAAAGATTTTGGTTAACAAAATCTACTGAATTGCTTTGGAAAAAAAAGAAATGGAGCCGGAAAGACAAGCCATCAGAAACGTTTGTATTGAAATAATAAATTAGAGGAATGTGACTTAAATATAAAAAGGCAAAAGAATCAAATATCAGTGTTTGTAAAAATGTATGCATAAAAAGATTAACATCTGCTTATAGGCAATGGATAGTTCGAACCCGTCAATCAAATCCAATTAACACATTCTTGTCTGTAGCCACCTGACCAATGGTATCCCTTACCTTCACCTCTTATCAGATTTAAATAAAAATAAACATGTTCATAAAACACAAAATGGCCGGAGAAATTAATAAGCAATTTCATATGCAAATGAGTTGGGTGGAACTAAGAGCAAAAAAAACGAAGTATGTATATACCATACCACCAACGTTAAAATTCCTCCTATTCATTTTTGATGGAGCCATACATATTGAACATTAACAGCATTATAAAGTGTCTAAAACATAAATGTTTTATTTTGGAATTTCCCCATGACAAACATAACCAAATAAGGCATGTGCTACCTACACTTCAGTGCAACCATGTGTTTTTCACATTGTATACAATGGTACATATATAGCCCCTACCCAATTCAAACGACAAAGCAATTTTTAATGATGTTGGAAATAATATTTTTATAAAACATCAGTATGACCTTTAATTATTGGCTTTTTAGTGTACGATAAATGATAAATTGTTACATTTGTTGGATGAATGGTGTTTTACAACTGTTTAACAGCAAAAGTGATATCTGGTTGGAATTGAATTGAATTGTGTTTTAAGGTGCATCAACACATGAAAAGGTTATATGGCGCCTACATCTGGTTGGAATGGGAAATGGAGATGTGCAAAACCAGACAAAAATGAAGGTGATGATGAATACTGGAAATGAATTTGCTTTTGATTCCCACTGAACATTGGGAAATTTCGACCTCCTGTTGTAGAATGACGGTTGGCTATTTTTTAGGCCCAGCTATAACACTTCTTATAAGGGATTACTACCATGCCAAAGGCAAAGAGGCTATGTAAGTAATATAATTTTTATACATATGCATAATTTGTTTCCATTATTGCCTACCTCTTGCAACTGTCTTCCGTTTTCGTGCTTTCTCTTTGTTGTTCGTTAAGTCTGACTGGAGAACATTTTCTGTAGCTATTCAAATGTAAGAACATTTCATAATATGTTATCTTAAATATCATTGTACTATTTTGATTTTATTGAGTGTTATAACTGTGATATTTAACAAGAGGCACAAGAAGGCATCAAAGCAATATAACCAGTTCTAGGAGTTATTAGATTTAAATTCGAGACCAACATTCATTTAAATACTCTAGGCTTATAATTTGAACTACGCAGGGAAACCAATCAAATAATTATATGTGTCAAAAACCTTATCATTATAAACATTCTGTAAAAGTTGTGTTACAATCAGGTGATAATAAGAACAGTAAGCCGATATATAGGCAGATATACTTTCAGTTATGAAATTAAATTAGTAGGTTCTTTAAAACAAGTTTATTTCTTAAAAACACCGTTATGAAATATAACTGCTGTATGTTTTATATTAAAATTATTTTGATAATTTTACTTGAATGTCATTTTCATCACTCATTTTATACATTTTACAAACCTATTGGTGACAGTTCAACAGGCTCCTCTAAATGGTTATGAACACTCATAAGCACATCCACTATTTGGTTGGCAAATGTATCGTCTGCAAAAAAAGGTTACCAGTCAATAATAAAACACATAAAATACTTTTTTGATTTCATCAAACACCCACCACCACCAAAATTTTAATTATAGAAAGACCCCCTACTAACAAGAATTAATCCCCTTTTCCACCCCACACCAACATATATACAAATAAAAGTGAGTTCCGAAAACAGGGATAACTTTTGGAACAGGGCATGACAGCAGGGAATGACAGAGTTATGGTGCTTTTATTACACAGATGGTGAACATGTATGCCAAGTTTCAAAGTTTTCTGTCAACTTTTTTTGGAATATGACTACATTTAAACTTTCTAACCAAAATGTAAATGGTAATGGGGGATATTTTTGGTAAAATGATTGACATAGTAATGATGCTTGTCAGATATGGTTGTGTAAAGATGATGAATATGTGTGCCAAGTTTCACAGCTCTGAGACAATTGGTTTTAAAAATACCGTATTACATTGTCTGGTGACAAATGAATCACAGTGTTTGTACATGTACACATTTGTAATTTTAATTAAGTTACGATCAAGTAAAGCTCAATTTTAATCATATTTGAAATCTCACTATCTCAACTACATGAACTTAGCATTAAATTTGATTAAGAGTTGTTGGATTATTTATAATTGTTCTTGTGAAATACATGTAGCCACATAAAGTACATGACAACGCATCAACAACAATGTCTTAATCACATTCACAATATGGTATTGCATAAATTTAGGTAAATTTACAACATCAAATCACTAGAAGGGTGTTCCATGGAACATTTGTGTTACCTGCCGTGTGCCGTGTGCTGGACATTGTAACTATAAAGTTTAAATGCAGGAGGGGATATCCTTCATGGATAATGGAGCAGATTTTAAGTTTTATGAAAATGGGCATAACTCTGAAAAAATGTAAGTAGAGTTACTGGACATGTGTAACAACATTCCTTGAGGTAAAATGCAGATGTGAAGTTTCATGAATATAGGTCAACTACTTTTCATGTTATGGACAAGGTTATGTTGCATGTTAAAGTGTGATGGGACGACGGACAAGGACGGACGACATTTTATGGACATAGGTCAATTACTTTTCAAGCTATGAACAGTTATGAGCTTAGGTTCCAGTTAAAGTTTTATAATAAAAAAAGGGGCTTAAGTCAGTCAAAACGGAAGTCAGAGTTATTTGACACTTGTAATAACATTCCTTGAGGTAAGATGAAGATGTGTGTGAAGTTTCATGAACATGGGTGAAATACTTTTTAAGTTATGGCCAGTTATGAGCTTGGCTAGGTTGCAGGTTATAAAAAGTGGCATAACTCTGTCAAAATGAAAGTTAGAGGTTCTGGATATGTGTAACAAAATTCCTTGAGGTAAGATGAAGATGTATGTGAAGTTTTATGAACAGAGGTGAAATGCTTTCAAGTTATGGCCAGTTATGAGCTTGGTTAGGTTGCAGGTTAAAGTTTTATAAAATGAGGCATAACTCTGCCAAAATAAAACTCAGTGTTATTGGACATGTGTAACAACCTTCCTTGAGGTAAGATGATGTTTATATTCCGATCTTATGCATATATATTCCATTCTTACGCATATATATTCAGTTCTTAACATATATATTCAGTTCTTACACATATATATTCAGATCTAACACATATATATTCAGTTCTTACACATATATATTCAGTTCTTACACATATATATTCCATTCTTACGCATATATATTCCGTCCTTACACATATATATTCAGTTCTTACACATATATATTCAGTTCTTACACATATATATTCCGGTCTTACGCATATATATTCCGTTCTTACGCTTATATTCAGTTCTTACACATATATATTCAGTTCTTACACAAATATATTCAGTTGTTACATATATATTCAGTTCTTTCGCATATATATTCAGTTCTTACACATATATGTTCAGTTCTTACGCATATATATTCAGTTCTTACGCATATATATTCCGTTCTTACGCAAATATATTCAGTTCTTACGCATATATATTCAGTTCTTACACATATATATTCAGTTCTTACACATATATATACCGTTCTTACACATATATATTCAGTTCTTACACATATATATTCCGTTCTTACAGATATATATTCCGTTCTTACGAATATATATTCCGTTCTTACGCATATATTCAGTTCTTACACATATATATTCAGTTCTTACGCTTATATTTTCCGTTCTTACGCATATATATTCCGTTCTTAAGCATATATATTCCGTTCTAACGCATATATATTCAGTTCTTACACATATATATTCAGTTCTTACACATATATATTCAGTTCTTACACATATATGTTCAGTTCTTACACATATATGTTCAGTTCTTACGCATATATGTTCAGTTCTTACGCATATATATTCCGTTCTGATGCATATATATTCAGTTCTTACACATATATATTCAGTTCTTAAACATATATATTCAGTTCTTACACATATATATTCAGTTCTTACACATATATATTCAGTTCTTAAGCATATATATTCCGTTCTTACGCATATATATTCAGTTCTTACACATATATATTCAGTTCTTACGCATATATATTCCGATCTTACGCATATATATTCAGTTCTTACACATATATATTCCGTTCTTACGCATATATATTCAGTTCTTACACATATATATTCAGTTCTTACGCATATGTATTCCGTTCTTACACATATATATTCAGTTCTTACACATATATATTCAGTTCTTACGCATATCAATTTAGTTCTTACACATATATATTCAGTTCTTACACATATATATTCAATTCTTACACATATATATTCAGTTCTTACACATAGATATTCAGTTCTTACACATGTATATTCCGTTTTTACGCATATATATTCAGTACTTACACATATATATTCCATTCTTACGCATATATATTCCGTCCTTACACATATATATTCAGTTCTTACACATATATATTCAGTTCTTACACATATATATTCCGGTCTTACGCATATATATTCCGTTCTTAAGCTTATATTAAGTTCTTACACATATATATTCAGTTCTTACACAAATATATTCAGTTTTTACATATATATATTCAGTTCTTTCGCATATATATTTAGTTCTTACACATATATGTTCAGTTCTTACGCATATATATTCAGTTCTTACGCATATATATTCCGTTCTTACGCATATATATTCAGTTCTTACGCATATATATTCAGTTCTTACACATATATATTCAGTTCTTACACATATATATACCGTTCTTAAACATATCTATTCCGTTCTTACCCATATATATTCCGTTCTTACGCATATATATTCCGTTCTTACGCGTATATATTCAGTTCTTACACAAATATATTCAGTTCTTACAGATATATATTCCGTTCTTACGAATATATATTCCGTTCTTACGAATATATTCAGTTCTTACACATATATATTCAGTTCTTACGCATATATTTTCCGTTCTTACGCTTATATATTCCGTTCTTAAGCATATATATTCCGTTCTAACGCATATATATTCAGTTCCTACACATATATATTCAGTTCTTACACATATATATTCAGTTCTTACACATATATGTTTAGTTCTTACACATATATGTTCAGTTCTTACGCATATATGTTCAGTTCTTACGCATATATATTCCGTTCTGATGCATATATATTCAGTTCTTACACATATATATTCAGTTCTTAAACATATATATTCAGTTCTTACACATATATATTCAGATCTTACACATATATATTCAGTTCTTAAGCATATATATTCCGTTCTTACGAATATATATTCAGTTCTTACACATATATATTCAGTTCTTACGCATATATATTCAGTTCTTACGCATATATATTCAGTTCTTACACAAATATATTCCGTTCTTACGCATATATATTCAGTTCTTACACATATATATTCAGTTCTTACGCATATGTATTCCGTTCTTACACATATATATTCAGTTCTTACACATATATATTCAGTTCTTACGCATATCAATTTAGTTCTTACACATATATATTCAGTTCTTACACATATATATTCAATTCTTACACATATATATTCAGTTCTTACACATATATATTCAGTTCTTACACATGTATATTCCGTTCTTACGCATATATATTCAGTTCTGATACTTATATATTCAGTTCTTACACATATATATTCAGTTCTTTCACATATATATTCAGTTCTTACACATATATATTCAGTTCTTACCCATATATATTCCGTTCTTACGCATATATATTCCGTTCTAACGCATATAATCAGTTCTTACGCATATATTCAGTTCTTACACATATATATTCAGTTCTTACCCATATATATTCCGTTCTTACGCATATATATTCCGTTCTTACGCATATATATTCAGTTCTTACACATATATTCAGTTCTTACACATATATATTCCGTTCTTACACATATATATTCAGTTCTTACACATATATATTCAGTTCTTACACATATATATTCAGTTCTTACAATATATTCCGTTCTTACGCATATATATTCCGTTCTTACGCATATATATTCCTTTCTTACGCATATATATTCCGATCTTACGCATATATTTTCAGTTCTTACACATGTATATTCAGTCCTTACACATATATATTCAGTTCTTAGACATATATATTCAGTTCTTACGCATATATATTCAGTTCTTACACATATATATTCCGTTCTTACGCATATATATTCCGTTCTTGCGCATATATGTTTAGTTCTTACGCATATATATTCCGTTCTTACGCATATATATTCAGTTCTTACACATATATATTCAGTTGTTACACATATATATTCAGTTCTTACACATATATATTCAGTTCTTACACATATATATTCAGATCTGACGCATATATATTCAGTTCTTACGCATATATATTCAGTTCTTACACATGTATATTCAGTTCTTACACATACATATTCAGTTCTTAAACATATATATTCAGTTATTACGCATATATATTCAGTTCTTACACATATATATTCCGTTCTTACGCATATATATTCAGTTCTTACAGATATATATTCCGTTCTTAGGCATATATATTCCGATCTTACGCATATATATTCAGTTTTTACACATATATATTCAGTTCTTACATATATATTCAGTTCTTACACGTATATATTCCGTTCTTACGCATATATATTCAGTTCTTACACATATATATTCAGTTCTTACACATATATATTCAGTTCTTACACATATATCCTCAGTTCTTACAATTATATTCCGTTCTTACGCATATATATTCCGTTCTTACGCATATATATTCCGTTCTTAGGCATATATATTCCGATCTGACGCATATATATTCAGTTCTTACACATATATATTCAGTTCTAACACATATATATTCAGTTCTTACACATATATATTCAGTTCTTACAGATATATATTCCGTTCTTACACATATATATTCAGTTCTTAAACATATATATTCCATTCTTACGCATATATATTCGGTCCTTACACATATATATTCAGTTCTTACACATATATATTCCGTTCTTACGCATATATATTCCGTTCTTACGCAAATATATTCCGTTCTTACGCATATATATTCCGTTCTTACGCATATATATTCCATTCTTACGCATATATATTCAGTTCTTACACATATATATTCCATTCCTACGCATATATATTCCATTCCTACGCATATATATTCCGTCCTTACACATATATGTTCAGTTCTTACACATATATATTCCGTTCTTACGCATATATATTCCGTTCTTAGGCATATATATTCCGTTTTTACGCATATATTTTCCATTCTTACGCATATATATTCAGTTCTTACACATATATATTCAGTTCTTACGCATATATATTTCGTTCTTACGCATATTTATTCCGATCTTACGCATATATATTCCGTTCTTACGCATATATATTCCGTTCTTACGCATATATATTCCATTCTTACGCATATATATTCAGTTCTTACGCATATATATTCCGTTCTTACGCATATATATTCAGTTCGTACACATATATATTCAGTTCTTTTACATATATATTCCGTTCTTACGCATATATATTCCGTCCTTACACATATATATTCAGTTCTTACACATATATATTCCGTTCTTACGCATATATATTCCGTTCTTACGCATATATATTCCTTTCTTACGCATATATATTCCATTCTTATGCATATATATTCAGTTCTTACACATATATATTCCGTTCTTACACATATATATCCAGTTCTTACACATATATATTCCATTCTTACGCATATATATTCCGTCCTTACACATATATATTCAGTTCTTACACATATATATTCCGTTCTTACACATATATATTCCGTTCTTACGCATATATATTCCGTTCTTACGCATATATATTCAGTTCTTACTCATATATATTCAGTTCTTACGCATATATATTCCGCTCTTACGCATATATATTCAGTTCTTACACTGATATATTCAGATCTTACACATATATATTCAATTCTTACACGTATATAATCCGGTCTTACACATATATATTCCGTTCTTACACATATATATTCAGTTCTTACACAAATATATTCAGTTGTTACATATATATATTCCGTTCTTTCTCATATATATTCAGTTCTTACGCATATATTCCGTTCTTACGCATATATATTCAGTTCTTAGGCATATATATTCCGTTCTTACGCATATATATTCAGTTCTTACACATATATATTCAGTTCTTACAGATATATATTAAGTTCTTACACATATATATTCAGTTCTTACACATATATCCTCAGTTCTTACAATTATATTCCGTTCTTACGCATATATATTCCGTTCTTACGCATATATATTCCGATCTGACGCATATATATTCAGTTCTTACACATATATATTCAGTTCTAACACATATATATTCAGTTCTTACAGATATATATTCCGTTCTTACACATATATATTCAGTTCTTACACATATATATTCCATTCCTACGCATATATATTCCGTCCTTACACATATATGTTCAGTTCTTACACATATACATTCCGTTCTTAGGCATATATATTCCGTTCTTACGCATATATATTCCATTCTTACGCATATATATTCAGTTCTTACACATATATATTCAGTTATTACGCATATATATTCCGTTCCTACGCATATATATTCCGATCTTACGCATATATATTCCGTTCTAACGCATATATATTCCGTTCTTACGCATATAAATTCCATACTTACGCATATATATTTAGTTCTTACGCATATATATTCCGTTCTTACGCATATATATTCAGTTCGTACACATATATATTCAGTTCTTTTACGTATATATTCCGTTCTTACGCATATATATTCAGTTCTTACACATATATATTCAGTTATAACACATATATATTCAGTTCTTACCCATATATTATCCGTACTTAAGCATATATATTCCGTTCTTACGCATATATATTCCGTTCTTACGCATATATTCAATTCTTACGCATATATTCAGTTCTTACGCATTTATATTCCGTTCTTACGCATATATATTCAGTTCTTACACATATATATTCAGTTCTTACCCATATATATTCCGTTCTTACGCATATATATTCCGATCTTACGCATATATATTCAATTCTTACACATGTATATTCAGTTCTTACACATACATATTCAGTTCTTAAAAATATATATTCAGTTATTACGCATATATATTCAGTTCTTACACATATATATTCCGTTCTTACGCATATATATTCCGTTCTTACGCATATATATTCAGTTCTTACACATATATATTCAGTTCTTCCACATATATATTCAGTTATTACACATATATATTCAATTCTGACGCATATATATTCAGTTCTTACGCATATATATTCAGTTCTTACACATATATATTCCGTTCTTGCGCATATACATTCCGTTCTTACGCATATATATTCCGTTCTTACGCATATATATTCCGTTCTTACGCATATATATTCAGTTCTTAGGCATATATAGTCCGTTCTTACGCATATATATTCAGTTCTTACACATATATATACAGTCTTACAGATATATATTCAGTTCTTACACATATATATTCAGTTCTTACACATATATCCTCAGTTCTTACAATTATATTCCGTTCTTACGCATATATATTCCGTTCTTACGCATATATATTCCGTTCTTAGGCATATATATTCCGATCCGACGCATATATATTCAGTTCTTACACATATATATTCAGTTCTAACACATATATATTCAGTTCTTACACATATATATTCAGTTCTTACAGATATATATTCCGTTCTTACACATATATATTCAGTTCTTACACATATATATTCCAATCTTACGCATATATATTCGGTCCTTACACATATATATTCAGTTCTTACACATATATATTCCGTTCTTACGCATATATATTCCGTTCTTACGCAAATATATTCCGTTCTTACGCATATATATTCCGTTCTTACGCATATATATTCCATTCTTATGCATATATATTCAGTTCTTACACATATATATTCCATTCCTACGCATATATATTCCATTCCTACGCATATATATTCCGTCCTTACACATATATGTTCAGTTCTTACACATATATATTCCGTTCTTACGCATATATATTCCGTTCTTAGGCATATATATTCCGTTCTTACGCATATATATTCAGTTCTTACACATATATAGTCAGTTCTTACGCATATATATTTCGTTCTTACGCATATATATTCCGATCTTACGCATATATATTCCGTTCTTACGCATATATATTCCGTCTTACGCATATATATTTCATTCTTACGCATATATATTCAGTTCTTAAGCATATATATTCCGTTCTTACGCATATATATTCAGTTCGTACACATATATATTCAGTTATTTTACATATATATTCCGTTCTTACGCATATATATTCATTTCTTACACATATATATTCAGTTCTAACACAATATATATTCAGTTCTTACCCATATATATTCCGTTCTTACGCATATATATTCCGTTCTTACGCATAAATTCAGTTCTTACGCATATATTCAGTTTCTTACGCATTTATATTCTGTTCTTACGCATATATATTCAGTTCTGTACACATATATATTCAGTCTTACCCATATATATCCGTTCTTACGCATATATATTCCGTTCTTACGTCTATATATTCCGTTCTTACGCATATATTAAGTTCCTTACGCATATATATTGCATTCTTACGCATATAATTTCAGTTTCTTACATATATATATTCAGTTCTTACACATATATATTCAGTTCTAACACATATATATTCAGTTCTTACACATATATATTCAGTTCTTACAGATATATATGAAGTTCTTACACATATATATTCAGTTCTTACACATATATATTCCATTCTTACGCATATATATTCCGTCGTTACACATATATATTCAGTTATTACACATATATATTCCGTTCTTACGCATATATATTCCGATCTTATGCATATATATTCCATTCTTACGCATATAATTTCATTTTTTACACATAAATATTCAGTTCTTAGACATATATATTCAGTTCTTACACACATATATTTAGTTCTTACAGATATATATTCCGTTCTTACACATATATATTCAGTTCTTACACATATATATTCCATTCTTACGCATATATATTCCGTCCTTACACATATATATTCAGTTATTACACATATATATTCAGTTCTTACGCAAATATATTCCGTTCTTACGCATATATATTCCGATCTTACGCATATATATTCAGTTCTTACATATATATATTCAGTTCTAACACATATATATTCAGTTCTTACACATATATATTCAGTTCTTACAGATATATATTCTGTTCTTACACATATATATTCAGTTCTTACACATATATATTCCATTCTATACGCATATATATTCAGTCCTTACACATATATATTCAGTTCTTACACATATATATTCGTTCTTACGCATATATATTCCGATTCTTACGCATATATATTCCGTTCTTACGCATATATATTCCGTTCTTACGCATATATATTCCATTCTACGCATATATATTCAGTTCTTACACATATATATTCAGTTCTTACACATATATATTCAGTTCTAACACATATATATTCAGCTCTTACACATATATATTCAGTTCTTACACATATATATTCAGTTCTTACAGATATATATTCCGTTCTTACGCATATATTTTCAGTTCTTACACATATATATTCAGTTCTTACATATATATTCAGTTCTTACACGTATATATTCCGTTCTTACGCATATATATTCAGTTCTTACACATATATATTCAGTTCTTACACATATATATTCAGTTCTTACACATATATATTCAGTTCTTACACATGTATATTCCGTTCTTACGCATATATATTCAGTTCTTACACATATATATTCAGTTCTTACACATATATATTCAGTTCTTTCCCATATATATTCAGTTCCTACGCATATATATTCCGTTCTTACGCATATATATTCAGTTCTTAGGCATATATATTCCGTTCTTACGCATATATATTCAGTTCTTACACATATATTCAGTTCATACACATATATATTCAGTTCTTACACACATATTCAGTTCTTACAATATATTCCGTTCTTACGTATATATATTCCGTTCTAACGCATATATATTCCTTTCTTACGCATATATATTCCGATCTTACGCCTATATATTCAGTTCTTACACATATATATTCAGTTCTTACAGATATATATTCAGTTCTTACACATATATATTCAGTTCTTACACATATATCCTCAGTTCTAGCAATTATATTCTGTTCTTACGCAAATATATTCCGTTCTTAGGCATATATATTCCGTTCTTACGCATATATATTCCGATCTGACGCATATATATTCAGTTCTTACACATATATATTCAGTTCAAACACATATATATTCAGTTCTTACACATATATATTCAGTTCTTACAGATATATATTCCGTTCTTACACATATATATTCAGTTCTTACACATATATATTCCATTCTTACGCATATATATTCGGTCCTTAGACATATATATTCAGTTTTTACACATATATATTCCGTTCTTACGCATATATATTCCGTTCTTACGCATATATATTCCGTTCTTACGCATATATATTCCGTTCTTAGGCATATATATTCCATTCTTACGCATATATATTCAGTTCTTACACATATATATTCAGTTCTTACAGATATATATTCAGTTCTAACACATATAAATTCAGTTCTTACACATATATATTCAGTTCTTACAGATATATATTCCGTTCTTACACATATATATTCCATTCCTACGCATATATATTCCGTCCTTACACATATATGTTCAGTTCTTACACATATATATTCCGTTCTTACGCATATATATTCCGTTCTTAGGCATATATATTCCGTTCTTACGCATATATATTCCGTTCTTACGCATATATATTCCATTCTTACGCATATATATTCAGTTCTTACACATATATATTCAGTTCTTACGCATATATATTCCGTTCTTACGCATATATATTCCGATCTTACGCATATATATTCCGTTCTTACGCATATATATTGCGTTCTTACGCATATATATTCAGTTCTTACATATATATTCAGTTCTTACACGTATATATTCCGTTCTTACGCATATATATTCAGTTCTTACACATATATATTCAGTTCTTACACATATATATTCAGTTCTTACACATATATATTCAGTTCTTACACATATATATTCAGTTCTTACGCATATATATTCCGTTCTTACGCATATATATTCCGATCTTACGCATATATATTCCGTTCTTACGCATATATATTGCGTTCTTACGCATATATATTCCATTCTTACGCATATATATTCAGTTCTTACGCATATATATTCCGTTCTTAGGCATGTATATTCCGTTCTTACGCATATATTCAGTTCTTACGCATATATTCATTTCTTACGCATTTATATTCCGTTCTTACGCATATATATTCAGTTCTTACACATATATATTCAGTTCTTACCCATATATATTCCGTTCTTACGCATATATATTCCGTTCTTACGCATATATATTCCGTTCTTACGCATATATTCAGTTCTTACGCATATATATTCCATTCTTACGCATATAATTTCAGTTATTACACATTTATATTCCATTCTTACGCATATATATACAGTTCTAACACATATATATTCAGTTCTTACACATATATATTCAGTTCTTACGCATATATATTCCGTTCTTACACATATATATTCCGTTCTTACGCATATATATTCCGTTCTTACGCATATATATTCAGATCTTACACATATATATTCAGTTCTTACACATATATATTCAGTTCTTACACATATATCCATTTAGTTCTTACACATATATATTCAGTTCTGACGCATATATATTCAGTTCTTACGCATATATATTCAGTTCTTACACATATATATTCCGTTCTTACGCATATATATTCCGTTCTTACGCATATATATTCCGTTCTTACGCATATATATTCCGTTCTTACGCATATATATTCAGTTCTTAGGCATATATATTCCATTCTTACGCATATATATTCAGTTCTTACACATATATATTCAGTTCTTACGCATATATATTTCGTTCTTACGCATATATATTCCGATCTGACGCATATATATTCAGTTCTTACACATATATATTCAGTTCTTACCCATATATATTCCGTTCTTACGCATATATATTCCGTTCTTACGCATATATATTCCATTCTTACGCATATATATTCAGTTCTTACACATATATATTCAGTTCTTACGCATATATATTTCGTTCTTACGCATATATATTCCGATCTTACGCATATATATTCAGTTCTTAGGCATATCTATTCCATTCTTACGCATATATATTCAGTTCTTACACATATATATTCAGTTCTTACGCATATATATTTCGTTCTTACGCATATATATTCCGATCTTACGCATATATATTCAGTTCTTACACATATATATTCAGTTCTTACCCATATATATTCCGTTCTTACGCATATATATTCCGTTCTTACGCATATATATTCCGTTCTTACGCATATATTCAGTTCTTACGCATATATATTCCATTCTTACGCATATAATTTCAGTTCTTACACATATATATTCCATTCTTACGCATATATATTCAGTTCTAACACATATATATTCCGTTCTTACGCATATATATTCTGTTCGTACACATATATATTCAGTTCGTTTACATATATATTCCGTTCTTACGCATATATATTCAGTTCTTACACATACATATTCCGTTCTTACGCATATATATTCAGTTCTTACACATATATATTCAGTTCTTAAACATATATATTCAGTTCTTACAAATATATATTCAGTTCTTACACCATATATATTCAGTTCTTACACATATATATTCAGTTCTTACACATATATATTCAGTTCTTACACATATATATTCAGTTCTTACGCATATATATTCAGTTCTAACGCATATATTCAGTTATTACGCATATATATTCAGTTCTTACGCATATATATTCATTTCTTACACATATATATTCCGTTCTTACGCATATATATTCAGTTCTTACACATATATTCAGTTCTTACACATATATATTCCGTTCTTACACATATATATTTAGTTCTTACACATATATATTCAGTTCTTACGCATATATATTCCGTTCTTACGCATATATATTTCTTTCTTACGCATATATATTCCGATCTTACGCATATATATTCAATTCTTACACATGTATATTCAGTTCTTACACATATATATTCAGTTCTTAAACATATATATTCAGTTCTTACGCATATATATTCAGTTCTTACACATATATATTCCGTTCTTACGCATATATATTCCGTTCTTGCGCATATATATTCAGTTCTTACACATATATATTCAGTTCTTACACATATATATTCAGTTCTTACACATATATATTCAGTTATTACACATATATATTCAGTTCTGACGCATATATATTCAGTTCTTACGCATATATATTCAGTTCTTACACATATATATTCCGTTCTTACGCATATATATTCGGTTCTTACGCATATATATTCCGTTCTTACGCATATATATTCCGTTCTTACGCATATATATTCAGTTCTTAGGCATATATATTCCGTTCTTACGCATATATATTCAGTTCTTACACATATATATTCAGTTCTTACACATATATATTCAGTTCTTACACATATATATTCAGTTCTTACACATATATCCTCAGTTCTTACAATTATATTCCGTTCTTACGCATATATATTCCGTTCTTACGCATATATATTCCGATCTGACGCATATATATTCAGTTCTTACACATATATATTCAGTTCTAACACATATATATTCAGTTCTTACACATATATATTCAGTTCTTACAGATATATATTCCGTTCTAACACATATATATTCAGTTCTTACACATATATATTCCATTCTTACGCATATATATTCGGTCCTTACACATATATATTCAGTTCTTACACATATATATTCCGTTCTTACGCATATATGTTCAGTTCTTACACATATACATTCCGTTCTTACGCATATATATTCCATTTTAAGGCATATATATTCCGTTCTTACACATATATATTCCATTCTTACGCATATATATTGAGTTCTTACACATATATATTCAGTTCTTACGCATATATATTCCGTTCTTACGCATATATATTCCGTTCTTACGCATATATATTCCATTCTTACGCATATATATTCAGTTCTTACGCATATATATTCCGTTCTTACACATATATATTCAGTTCGTACACATATATATTCAGTTCTTTTACATATATATTCCGTTCTTACGCATATATATTCAGTTCTTACACATATATATTCAGTTCTAACACATATATATTCAGTTCTTACCCATATATATTCCGTTCTTACGCATATACATTCCGTTCTTACGCATATATATTCCGTTCTTAAGCATATATTCAGTTCTTACGCATATATTCAGTTCTTACGCATTTATATTCCGTTCTTACGCATATATATTCAGTTCTTACACATATATATTCAGTTCTTACCCATATATATTCCGTTCTTACGCATACATATTCCGATCTTACGCATATATATTCAATTTTTACACATGTATATTCAGTTCTTACACATACATATTCAGTTCTTAAACATATATATTCAGTTCTTTCGCATATATATTCAGTTCTTACACATATATATTCCGTTCTTACGCATATATATTCCGTTCTTACGCATATATATTCAGTTCTTACACATATATATTCAGTTCTTACACATATATATTCAGTTCTTACACATATATATTCAGTTATTACACATATATATTGAGTTCTGACGCATATATATTCAGTTCTTACGCATATATATTCAGTTCTTACGCATATATATTCCGTTCTTACGCATATATATTCAGTTCTTAGGCATATATATTCCGTTCTTACGCATATATATTCAGTTCTTACACATATATATTCAGTTCTTACATATATATATTCAGTTCTTACACATATATATTCAGTTCTTACAGATATATATTCCGTTCTTACACATATATATTCAGTTCTTACACATATATATTCCATTCTTACGCATATTTTTCGGTCCTTACACATATATATTCAGTTCTTACACATATATATTCCGTTCTTACGCATATATATTCCGTTCTTACGCAAATATATTCCGTTTTTACCCATATATATTTAGTTCTTACACATATATATTCAGTTCTTACGCATATATATTCAGTTCTTACGCATATAATCAGTTCTTACGCATATATATTCAGTTCTTACAAATATATATTCATTTCTTACACATATATATTCCTTTCTTACGCATATATATTCAATTCTTACACATATATATTCCGTTCTTACGCATATATATTCAGTTCTTACACATATATATTCAGTTCTTACACATATATATTCCGTCCTTACACATATATGTTCAGTTCTTACACATATATATTCCGTTCTTACGCATATATATTCCGTTCTTACGCATATATATTCCGATCTGACGCATATATATTCAGTTCTTACACATATATATTCATTTCTAACACATATATATTCAGTTCTTACACATATATATTCAGTTCTTACAGATATTTATTCCGTTCTTACACATATATATTCAGTTCTTACACATATATATTCCATTCTTACGCATATTTTTCGGTCCTTACACATATATATTCAGTTCTTACACATATATATTCCGTTCTTACGCATATATATTCCTTTCTTACGCAAATATGTTCCGTTTTTACGCATATATATTCCGTTCTTACGCATATATATTCCATTCTTACGCATATATATTCAGTTCTTACACATATATATTCAGTTCTTACACATATATATTCAGTTCTTACACATATATATTCAGTTCTTACAGATATATATTCCGTTCTTACACATATATATTCAGTTCTTACACATATATATTCCATTCCTACGCATATAAATTCCGTCCTTACACATATATGTTCAGTTCTTACACATATATATTCCGTTCTTACGCATATATATTCCGTTCTTAGGCATATATATTCCGTTCTTACGCATATATATTCCATTCTTACGCATATATATTCATTTCTTACACATATATATTCAGTTCTTACGCATATATAGTCCGTTCTTACGCATATATATTCCGATCTTACGCATATATATTCCGTTCTTACGCATATATATTCCGTTCTTACGCATATATATTCCATTCTTACGCATATATATTCAGTTCTTACGCATATATATTCCGTTCTTACGCATATATATTCAGTTCGTACACATATATATTCAGATCTTTTACATGAATATTCCGTTCTTACGCATATATATTCAGTTCTTACACATATATATTCAGTTCTAACACATATATATTCAGTTCTTACCGATATATATTCCGTTCTTACGCATATATATTCCGTTCTTACGCATATATATTCCGTTCTTATGCATATATTCAGTTCTTACGCATATATTCAGTTCTTACGCATTTATATTCCGTTCTTATGCATATATATTCAGTTCTTATACATATATATTCAGTTCTTACCAATATATATTCCGTTCTTACGCATATATATTTCATTCTCACGCATATATATTCCGTTCTTACGCATATATGAAGTTCTTATGCATATATATTCCATTCTTACGCATATAATTTCAGTTCTTACACATATTTATTCAGTTTTTACGCATATATATTCCGATCTTACGCATATATATTCAGTTATTACACATATATATTCAGTTCTAACACATATATATTCAGTTCTTACACATATATATTCAGTTCTTACAGATATATATTCCGTTCTTACACATTTATATTCAGTTCTTAAACATATATATTCCATTCTAACGCATATTTTTCGGTCCTTACACATATATATTCAGTTCTTACACATATATATTCCGTTCTTACGCATATATATACCGTTCTTACGCAAATATGTTCCGTTTTTACGCATATATATTCCGTTCTTACGCATATATATTCCATTCTTACGCATATATATTCAGTTCTTACACATATATATTCCATTCCTACGCATATATATTCCGTCCTTACACATATATTTTCAGTTCTTACACATATATATTCCGTTCTTACGCATATATATTCCGTTCTTACGCATATATATTCAGTTCTTACAAATATATATTCAGTTCTTACACATATATATTCAGTTCTTACACATATATATTCAGTTATTACACATATATATTGAGTTCTGACGCATATATATTCAGTTCTTACGCATATATATTCAGTTCTTACGCATATATATTCCGTTCTTACGCATATATATTCAGTTCTTAGGCATATATATTCCGTTATTACGCATATATATTCAGTTCTTACACATATATATTCAGTTCTTACATATATATATATTCAGTTCTTACACATATATATTCAGTTCTTACAGATATATATTCCGTTCTTACACATATATATTCAGTTCTTACACATATATATTCCATTCTTACGCATATTTTTCGGTCCTTACACATATATATTCAGTTCTTACACATATATATTCCGTTCTTACGCATATATATTCCGTTCTTACGCAAATATATTCCGTTTTTACCCATATATATTTAGTTCTTACACATATATATTCAGTTCTTACGCATATATATTCAGTTCTTACGCATATAATCAGTTCTTACGCATATATATTCAGTTCTTACACATATATATTCATTTCTTACACATATATATTCCTTTCTTACGCATATATATTCAATTCTTACACATATATATTCCGTTCTTACGCATATATATTCAGTTCTTACACATATATATTCAGTTCTTACACATATATATTCCGTCCTTACACATATATGTTCAGTTCTTACACATATATATTCCGTTCTTACGCATATATATTCCGTTCTTACGCATATATATTCCGATCTGACGCATATATATTCAGTTCTTACACATATATATTCATTTCTAACACATATATATTCAGTTCTTACACATATATATTCAGTTCTTACAGATATATATTCCGTTCTTACACATATATTTTCAGTTCTTACACATATATATTCCATTCTTACGCATATTTTTCGGTCCTTACACATATATATTCAGTTCTTACACATATACATTCCGTTCTTACGCATATATATTCCTTTCTTACGCAAATATGTTCCGTTTTTACGCATATATATTCCGTTCTTACGCATATATATTCCATTCTTACGCATATATATTCAGTTCTTACACATATATATTCAGTTCTTACACATATATATTCAGTTCTTACACATATATATTCAGTTCTTACAGATATATATTCCGTTCTTACACATATATATTCAGTTCTTACACATATATATTCCATTCATACGCATATATATTCCGTCCTTACACATATATGTTCAGTTCTTACACATATATATTCCGTTCTTACGCATATATATTCCGTTCTTAGGCATATATATTCCGTTCTTACGCATATATATTCCATTCTTACGCATATATATTCATTTCTTACACATATATATTCAGTTCTTACGCATATATAGTCCGTTCTTACGCATATATATTCCGATCTTACGCATATATATTCCGTTCTTACGCATATATATTCCGTTCTTACGCATATATATTCCATTCTTACGCATATATATTCAGTTCTTACGCATATATATTCCGTTCTTACGCATATATATTCAGTTCGTACACATATATATTCAGATCTTTTACATGAATATTCCGTTCTTACGCATATATATTCAGTTCTTACACATATATATTCAGTTCTAACACATATATATTCAGTTCTTACCGATATATATTCCGTTCTTACGCATATATATTCCGTTCTTACGCATATATATTCCGTTCTTACGCATATATTCAGTTCTTACGCATATATTCAGTTCTTACGCATTTATATTCCGTTCTTATGCATATATTCAGTTCTTATACATATATATTCAGTTCTTACCAATATATATTTCGTTCTTACGCATATATATTTCGTTCTCACGCATATATATTCCGTTCTTACGCATATATGAAGTTCTTACGCATATATATTCCATTCTTACGCATATAATTTCAGTTCTTACACATATTTATTCAGTTTTTACGCATATATATTCCGATCTTACGCATATATATTCAGTTATTACACATATATATTCAGTTCTAACACATATATATTCAGTTCTTACTCATATATATTCAGTTCTTACAGATAAATATTCTGTTCTTACACATATATATTCAGTTCTTACACATATATATTCCATTCGTACGCATATATATTCGGTCCTTACACATATATATTCAGTACTTACACATATATATTCCGTTCTTACGCATATATATTCCGTTCTTACGCATATATATTCCTTTCTTACGCATATATATTCCGATCTTACGCATATCTATTCCATTCTTACGAATATATATTCAGTTCTTACACATATATATTCAGTTCTTACACATATATATTCAGTTCTAACACATATATATTCAGTTCTTACACATATATATTCAGTTCTTACAGATATATATTCCGTTCTTACGCATATATATTCCGATCTTACGCATATATATTCAGTTCTTACACATATATATTCAGTTCTTACATATATATTCAGTTCTTACACATATATATTCCGTTCTTACGCATATATATTTAGTTCTTACACATATATATTCAGTTCTTACACATATATATTCAGATCTTACACATGTATATTCCGTTCTTACGCATATTTATTCAGTACTTACACATATATATTCAGTTCTTACACATATATATTCAGTTTTTACACATATATATTCAGTTCTAACACATATATATTCAGTTCTTACCCATATATATTCAGTTCCTAGGCATATATATTCCGTTCTTACGCATATATATTCAGTTCTTAGGCATATATATTCCGTTCTTACGCATATATATTCAGTTCTTACACATATATTCAGTTCTTACACATATATATTCAGTTCTTACACATATATATTCAGTTCTTACAATATATTCCGTTCTTACGCATATATATTCCGTTCTTACGCATATATATTCCTTTCTTACGCATATATATTCCGATCTTACGCATATATATTCAATTCTTACACATGTATATTCAGTACTTGCACATATATATTCAGTTTTTACACATATATATTCAGTTCTTACGCATATATATTCAGTTCTTACACATATATATTCAGTTCTTACACATATATATTCAGTTCTTACACATATATATTCCATTCTTACACATATATATTCAGTTCTTACACATTTATCCTCAGTTCTAACAATTATATTCTGTTCTTACGCAAATATATTCCGTTCTTACGCATATATATTCCGTTCTTACGCATATATATTCCGATCTGACGCATATATATTCAGTTCTTACACATATATATTCAGTTCAAACACATATATATTCAGTTCTTACACATATATATTCAGTTCTTACAGATATATATTCCGTTCTTACACATATATATTCAGTTCTTACACATATATATTCCATTCTTACGCATATATATTCGGTCCTTACACATATATATTCAGTTTTTACACATATATATTCCGTTCTTATGCATATATATTCCGTTCTTACGCATATATATTCTGTTCTTACGCATATATATTCCATTCTTACGCATATATATTCAGTTCTTACACATATATATTCAGTTCTTACAGATATATATTCAGTTCTAACACATATAAATTCAGTTCTTACACATATATATTCAGTTCTTACAGATATATTTTCCGTTCTTACACATATATATTCAGTTCTTACACATATATATTCCATTCCTACGTATATATATTCCGTCCTTACACATATATGTTCAGTTCTTACACATATATATTCCGTTCTTACGCATATATATTCCGTTCTTAGGCATATATATTCCGTTCTTACGCATATATATTCCGTTCTTACGCATATATATTCCGATCTGACGCATATATATTCAGTTCTTACACATATATATTCATTTCTAACACATATATATTCAGTTCTTACACATATATATTCAGTTCTTACAGATATATATTCCGTTCTTACACATATATATTCAGTTCTTACACATATATATTCCATTCTTACGCATATTTTTCGGTCCTTACACATATATATTCAGTTCTTACACATATATATTCCGTTCTTACGCATATATATTCCTTTCTTACGCAAATATGTTCCGTTTTTACGCATATATATTCCGTTCTTACGCATATATATTCCATTCTTACGCATATATATTCAGTTCTTACACATATATATTCAGTTCTTACACATATATATTCAGTTCTTACACATATATATTCAGTTCTTACAGATATATATTCCGTTCTTACACATATATATTCAGTTCTTACACATATATATTCCATTCCTACGCATATATATTCCGTCCTTACACATATATGTTCAGTTCTTACACATATATATTCCGTTCTTACGCATATATATTCCGTTCTTAGGCATATATATTCCGTTCTTACGCATATATATTCCATTCTTACGCATATATATTCATTTCTTACACATATATATTCAGTTCTTACGCATATATAGTCCGTTCTTACGCATATATATTCCGATCTTACGCATATATATTCCGTTCTTACGCATATATATTCCGTTCTTACGCATATATATTCCATTCTTACGCATATATATTCAGTTCTTACGCATATATATTCCGTTCTTACGCATATATATTCAGTTCGTACACATATATATTCAGATCTTTTACATGAATATTCCGTTCTTACGCATATATATTCAGTTCTTACACATATATATTCAGTTCTAACACATATATATTCAGTTCTTACCGATATATATTCCGTTCTTACGCATATATATTCCGTTCTTACG
This sequence comes from Cyrtodaria siliqua, assembly GCA_037043455.1. NCBI lineage: Eukaryota > Metazoa > Mollusca > Bivalvia > Adapedonta > Hiatellidae > Cyrtodaria > Cyrtodaria siliqua. The sequence continues at coordinate 91,442 of JAWPHD010006743.1, forward strand.
CATATATATTCCGTTCTTACGCATATATTCAGTTCTTACGCATATATTCAGTTCTTTCGCATTTATATTCCGTTCTTATGCATATATATTTAGTTCTTATACATATATATTCAGTTCTTACCAATATATATTCCGTTCTTACGCATATATATTTCGTTCTCACGCATATATATTCCGTTCTTACGCATATATGAAGTTCTTACGCATATATATTCCATTCTTACGCATATATATTCGGTCCTTACACATATATATTCAGTTCTTACACATATATATTCCGTTCTTACGCATATATATTCCGTTCTTACGCATATATATTCCTTTCTTACGCATATATATTCCGATCTTACGCATATCTATTCCATTCTTACGCATATATATTCAGTTCTTACACATATATAATCAGTTCTTACACATATATATTCAGTTCTAACACATATATATTCAGTTCTTACACATATATATTCAGTTCTTACAGATATATATTCCGTTCTTACGCATATATATTCCGATCTTACGAATATATATTCAGTTCTTACACATATATATTCAGTTCTTACGCATATATATTCCGATCTTACGCATATATATTCAGTTATTACACATATATATTCAGTTCTAACACATATATATTCAGTTCTTACACATATATATTCAGTTCTTACAGATAAATATTCTGTTCTGACACATATATATTCAGTTCTTACACATATATATTCCATTCTTACGCATATATATTCGGTCCTTACACATATATATTCAGTTCTTACACATATATATTCCGTTCTTACGCATATATATTCCGTTCTTACGCATATATATTCCTTTCTTACGCATATATATTCCGATCTTACGCATATCTATTCCATTCTTACGCATATATATTCAGTTCTTACACATATATATTCAGTTCTTACACATATATATTCAGTTCTAACACATATATATTCAGTTCTTACACATATATATTCAGTTCTTACAGATATATATTCCGTTCTTACGCATATATATTCCGATCTTACGCATATATATTCAGTTCTTACACATATATATTCAGTTCTTACATATATATTCAGTTCTTACACGTATATATTCCGTTCTTACGCATATATATTTAGTTCTTACACATATATATTCAGTTCTTACACATATATATTCAGATCTTACACATGTATATTCCGTTCTTACGCATATTTATTCAGTACTTACACATATATATTCAGTTCTTACACATATATATTCAGTTTTTACACATATATATTCAGTTCTAACACATATATATTCAGTTCTTACCCATATATATTCAGTTCCTAGGCATATATATTCCGTTCTTACGCATATATATTCAGTTCTTAGGCATATATATTCCGTTCTTACGCATATATATTCAGTTCTTACACATATATTCAGTTCTTACACATATATATTCAGTTCTTACACATATATATTCAGTTCTTACAATATATTCCGTTCTTACGCATATATATTCCGTTCTTACGCATATATATTCCTTTCTTACGCATATATATTCCGATCTTACGCATATATATTCAATTCTTACACATGTATATTCAGTTCTTACACATATATATTCAGTTCTTACACATATATATTCAGTTCTTACGCATATATATTCAGTTCTTACACATATATATTCCGTTCTTACACATATATATTCAGTTCTTACACATATATATTCCATTCTTACACATATATATTCAGTTCTTACACATATATCCTCAGTTCTAACAATTATATTCTGTTCTTACGCAAATATATTCCGTTCTTACGCATATATATTCAGTTCTTACACATATATCCTCAGTTCTAACAATTATATTCTGTTCTTACGCAAATATATTCAGTTCTTACACATATATATTCAGTTCTTACAGATATATATTCCGTTCTTACGCATATATATTCCGATCTGACGCATATATATTCAGTTCTTACACATATATATTCAGTTCAAACACATATATATTCAGTTCTTACACATATATATTCCCTTCTTACACATATATATTCCCTTCTTACACATATATATTCAGTTCTTACACATATATATTCCATTCTTACGCATATATATTCGGTCCTTACACATATATATTCAGTTTTTACACATATATATTCCGTTCTTACGCATATATATTCCGTTCTTACGCATATATATTCTGTTCTTACGCATATATATTCCATTCTTACGCATATATATTCAGTTCTTACACATATATATTCAGTTCTTACAGATATATATTCAGTTCTAACACATATAAATTCAGTTCTTACACATATATATTCAGTTCTTACAGATATATATTCCGTTCTTACACATATATATTCAGTTCTTACACATATATATTCCATTCCTACGTATATATATTCCGTCCTTACGCATATATGTTCAGTTCTTACACATATATATTCCGTTCTTACGCATATATATTCCGTTCTTAGGCATATATATTCCGTTCTTACGCATATATATTCCGTTCTTACGCATATATATTCCATTCTTACGCATATATATCGCATATATATTCCATTCTTACGCATATATATTCAGTTCTTACACATATATATTCAGTTCTTACGCATATATATTCCGTTCTTACGCATATATATTCCGATCTTACGCATATATATTCCGTTCTTACGCATATATATTGCATTCTTACGCATATATATTCCATTCTTACGCATATATATTCAGTTCTTACGCATATATATTCCGTTCTTAGGCATATATATTCCGTTCTTACGCATATATTCAGTTCTTACGCATATATTCAGTTCTTACGCATTTATATTATGTTCTTACGCATATATATTCAGTTCTTACACATATATATTCAGTTCTTACTCATATATATTCCGTTCTTACGCATATATATTCCGTTCTTACGCATATATATTCCGTTCTTACGCATATATTCAGTTCTTACGCATATATATTCCATTTTTACGCATATAATTTCAGTTCTTACACATATATATTCCATTCTTACGCATATATATACAGTTCTAACACATATATATTCAGTTCTTACACATATATATTCAGTTCTTACGCATATATATTCCGTTCTTACACATATATATTCCGTTCTTACGCATATATATTCCGTTCTTACGCATATATATTCAGATCTTACACATATATATTCAGTTCTTACACATATATATTCAGTTCTTACACATATATATTCAGTTCTTAAACATATATACATTTAGTTCTTACACATATATATTCAGTTCTGACGCATATATATTCAGTTCTTACGCATATATATTCAGTTCTTACACATATATATTCCGTTCTTACGCATATATATTCTGTTCTTACGCATATATATTCCGTTCTTACGCATATATATTCCGTTCTTACGAATATATATTCAGTTCTTAGGCATATATATTCCATTCTTACGCATATATATTCAGTTCTTATACATATATATTCAGTTCTTACACATATATTCAGTTCTGACGCATATATATTCAGTTCTTACGCATATATATTCAGTTCTTACACATATATATTCCGTTTTTACGCATATATATTCGGTTCTTACGCATATATATTCCGTTCTTACGCATATATATTCCGTTCTTACGCATATATATTCAGTTCTTAGGCATATATATTCCGTTCTTACGCATATATATTCAGTTCTTACACATATATGTTCAGTTCTTACAGATATATATTCAGTTCTTACACATATATATTCAGTTCTTACACATATATCCTCAGTTCTTACAATTATATTCCGTTCTTACGCATATATATTCCGTTCTTACGCATATATATATTCCGCTCTGACGCATATATATTCAGTTCTTACACATATATATTCAGTTCTAACACATATATATTCAGTTCTTACACATATATATTCAGTTCTTACAGATATATATTCCGTTCTTACACATATATATTCAGTTCTTACACATATATATTCCATTCTTACGCATATATATTCGGTCCTTACACATATATATTCAGTTCTTACACATATATATTCCGTTCTTACGCATATATATTCCGTTCTTACGCATATATGTTCAGTTCTTACACATATACATTCCGTTCTTACGCATATATATTCCGTTCTAAGGCATATATATTCCGTTCTTACACATATATATTCCATTCTTACGCATATATATTCAGTTCTTACACATATATATTCAGTTCTTACGCATATATATTCCGTTCTTACGCATATATATTCCGATCTTACGCATATATATTCCGTTCTTACGCATATATATTCCATTCTTACGCATATATATTCAGTTCTTACGCATATATATTCCGTTCTTACGCATATATATTCAGTTCGTACACATATATATTCAGTTCTTTTACATATATATTCCGTTCTTACGCATATATATTGAGTTCTTACACATATATATTCAGTTCTAACACATATATATTCAGTTCTTACCCATATATATTCCGTTCTTACGCATATATATTCCGTTCTTACGCATATATTCAGTTCTTACGCATATATTCAGTTCTTACGCATTTATATTCCGTTCTTACGCATATATATTCAGTTCTTACACATATATATCCAGTTCTTACCCATATATATTCCGTTCTTACGGATACATATTCCGATCTTACGCATATATATTCAATCTTTACACATGTATATTCAGTTCTTACACATACAAATTCAGTTCTTAAACATATATATTCAGTTCTTTCGCATATATATTCAGTTCTTACACATATATATTCCGTTCTTACGCATATATATTCCGTTCTTACGCATATATATTCAGTTCTTACCCATATATATTCAGTTCTTACACATATATATTCAGTTCTTACACATATATATTCAGTTATTACACATATATATACAGTTCTGACGCATATATATTCAGTTCTTACGCATATATATTCAGTTCTTACGCATATATATTCCGTTCTTACGCATATATATTCAGTTCTTAGGCATATATATTCCGTTCTTACGCATATATATTCAGTTCTTACACATATATATTCAGTTCTTACAGATATATATTCAGTTCTTACACATATATATTCAGTTCTTACAGATATATATTCCGTTCTTACACATATATATTCAGTTCTTACACATATATATTCCATTCTTACTCATATTTTTCGGTCCTTACACATATATATTCAGTTCTTACACATATATATTCCGTTCTTACGCATATATATTCCGTTCTTACGCAAATATATTCCGTTTTTACGCATATATATTTAGTTCTTACACATATATATTCAGTTCTTACGCATATATATTCAGTTCTTACGCATATATTCAGTTCTTACGCATATATATTCAGTTCTTACACATATATATTCATTTCTTACACATATATATTGCTTTCTTACGCATATATATTTAGTTCTTACACATATATATTCCATTCCTACGCATATATATTCCGTCCTTACACATATATGTTGAGTTCTTACACATATATATTCCGTTCTTACGCATATATATTCCGTTCTTACGCATATATATTCCGATCAGACTCATATATATTCAGTTCTTACACATATATATTCAGTTCTAACACATATATATTCAGTTCTTACACATATATATTCAGTTCTTACAGATATATATTCCGTTCTTACACATATATATTCAGTTCTTACACATATATATTCCATTCTAACGCATATTTTTCGGTCCTTACACATATATATTCAGTTCTTACACATATATATTCCGTTCTTACGCATATATATTCCGTTCTTACGCAAATATATTCCGTTTTTACGCATATATATTCCGTTCTTACGCATATATATTCCATTCTTACGCATATATATTCAGTTCTTACAAATATATATTCCATTCCTACGCATATATATTCCGTCCTTACACATATATTTTCAGTTCTTACACATATATATTCCGTTCTTACGCATATATATTCCGTTCTTAGGCATATATATTCCGTTCTTACGCATATATATTCCATTCTTACGCATATATATTCAGTTCTTACACATATATATTCAGTTCTTACGCATATATATTCCGTTCTTACGCATATATATTCCGATCTTACGCATATATATTTCGTTCTTACGCATATATATTCCGTTCTTACGCATATATATTCCATTCTTACGCATATATATTCAGTTCTTACGCATATATATTCCGTTCTTACGCATATATATTCAGTTCGTACACATATATATTCAGATCTTTTACATATATATTCCGTTCTTACGCATATATATTCAGTTCTTACACATATATATTCAGTTCTAACACATATATATTCAGTTCCTACCGATATATATTCCGTTCTTACGCATATATATTCCGTTCTTACGCATATATATTCCGTTCTTACGCATATATTCAGTTCTTACGCATATATTCAGTTCTTAGGCATTTATATTCCGTTCTTACGCATATATATTCAGTTTTTACACATATATATTCAGTTCTTACCCATATATATTCCGTTCTTACGCATATATATTTCGTTCTTACGCATATATATTCCGTTCTTACGCATATATTAAGTTCTTACGCATATATATTCCATTCTTACGCATATAATTTCAGTTCTTACACATATTTAATCAGTTCTTAAGCATATATATTCCGATCTTACGCATATATATTCAGTTACACATATATATTCCATTCTTACGCATATATATTCGGTCCTTACACATATATATTAAGTTCTTACACATATATATTCCGTTCTTACGCATATATATTCCGTTCTTACGCATATATATTCCGTTCTTACGCATATATATTCCTTTCTAACGCATATCTATTCCATTCTTACGCATATATATTCAGTTCTTACACATATATATTCAGTTCTTACACATATATAATCAGTTCTAACACATATATATTCAGTTCTTACACATATATATTCAGTTCTTACATATATATTCAGTTCTTACACGTATATATTCCGTTCTTACGCATATATATTCAGTTCTTACACATATATATTCAGTTCTTACACATATATATTCAGTTCTAACACATATATATTCAGTTCTTACCCATATATATTCAGTTCCTAGGCATATATATTCCGTTCTTACGCATATATATTCAGTTCTTAGGCATATATATTCCGTTCTTACGCATATATATTCAGTTCTTACACATATATTCAGTTCTTACACATATATATTCAGTTCTTACACATATATATTCAGTTCTTACAATATATTCCGTTCTTACGCATATATATTCCGTTCTTACGCATATATATTCCTACCTTACGCATATATATTCCGATCTTACGCATATATATTCAATTCTTACACATGTATATTCAGTTCTTTTACATATATATTCAGTTCTTACACATATATATTTAGTTCTTACGCATATATATTCAGTTCTTACACATATATATTCCATTCTTACGCATATATATTCCGTTCTTACGAATATATATTCAGTTCTTACACATATATATTCAGTTCTTACACATATATATTCAGTTCTTACACATATATATTCAGTTCTTACACATATATATTCAGTTCTTACACATATATATTCAGTTCTGACGCATATATATTCAGTTCTTACGCATATATATTCAGTTCTTACACATATATATTCCGTTCTTACGCATATATATTCCGTTCTTACGCATATATATTTCGCTCTTACGCATAAATATTCCGTTCTTACACATATATATTCAGTTCTTAGGCATATATATTCCGTTCTTACGCATATATATTCAGTTCTAACACATATATATTCAGTTCTTACAGATATATATTCAGTTCTTACACATATATATTCAGTTCTTACACATATATCCTCAGTTCTTACAATTATATTCCGTTCTTACGCATATATATTCCGTTCTTACGCATATATATTCCGTTCTTACGCATATATATTCCGATCTGACGCATATATATTCAGTTCTTACACATATATATTCAGTTCTAACACATATATGTTCAGTTCTTACACATATATATTCAGTTCTTACAGATATATATTCCGTTCTTACACATATATATTCAGTTCTTACACATATATATTCCATTCTTACGCATATATATTCGGTCCTTACACATATATATTCAGTTCTTACACATATATATTCCGTTCTTACGCATATATATTCTGTTCTTACACATATATATTCAGTTCTTACCCATATATATTCCGTTCTTACGCATATATATTCCGTTCTTACGCATATATTCAGTTCTTACGCATATATTCAGTTCTTACGCATTTATATTCCGTTCTTACGCATATATATTTAGTTCTTACACATATATATTCAGTTCTTACCCATATATATTCCGTTCTTACGCATATATATTCCATTCTTACGCATATATTAAGTTCTTACGCATATATTATCCATTCTTACGCATATAATTTCAGTTCTTACACATATATATTCAGTTCTTACACATAAATATTCAGTTCTAACACATACATATTCAGTTCTTACACATATATATTCAGTTCTTACAGATATATATTCCGTTCTTACACATATATATTCAGTTCTAACACATATATATTCCATTCTTACGCATATATATTCCGTCCTTACACATATATATTCAGTTATTACACATATATATTCAGTTCTTACGCAAATATATTCCGTTCTGACGCATATATATTCCGATCTTACGCATATATATTCCATTTTTACGCATATAATTTCAGTTCTTACACATATATTCAGTTCTTACACATATATATTCAGTTCATACACACATATATTCAGTTCTTACAGATATATATTCCGTTCTTACACATATATATTCAGTTCTTACACATATATATTCCATTCTTACGCATATATATTCCGTCCTTACACATATATATTCAGTTATTACACATATATATTCAGTTCTTACGCAAATATATTCCGTTCTTACGCATATATATTCCGATATTACGCATATATATTCAGTTCTTACACATATATATTCAGTTCTCACAGATATATATTCAGTTCTTACACATATATATTCACTTCTTACAGATATATATTCTGTTCTTACACATATATATTCAGTTCTTACACATATATATTCCATTCTTACGCATATATATTCGGTCCTTACACATATATATTCAGTTCTTACACATATATATTCCGTTCTTACGCATATATATTCCGTTCTTACGCATATATATTCCGTTCTTACGCATATATATTCCGTTCTAACGCATATATATTCAATTCTTACGCATATATATTCAGTTCTTACACATATATATTCAGTTCTTACACATATATATTCAGTTCTAACACATATATATTCAGTTCTTACACATATATGTTCAGTTCTTACAGATATATATTCCGTTCTTACGCATATATATTCCGATCTTACGCATATATATTCAGTTCTTACACATATATATTCAGTTCTTACATATATATTCAGTTCTTACACGTATATATTCCGTTCTTACGCATATATATTCAGTTCTTACACATATATATTCAGTTCTTACACATATATATTCAGTTCTTACACATATATATTCAGTTCTTACACATGTATATTCCGTTCTTACGCATATATAATCAGTACTTACACATATATATTCAGTTCTTACACATATATATTCAGTCCTTACACATATATATGCAGTTCTAACACATATATATTCAGTTCTTACCCATATATATTCAGTTCCTACGCATATATATTCCGTTCTTACGCATATATATTCAGTTCTTAGGCATATATATTCCGTTCTTACGCATATATATTCAGTTCTTACACATATATTTAGTTCTTACACATATATATTCAGTTTTTACACATATATATTCAGTTCTTACAATATATTCCGTTCTTACGCATATATATTCCGTTCTTACGCATATATATTCAGTTCTTACGCATATATATTCAGTTCTAACGCATATATTCAGTTATTACGCATATATATTCAGTTCTTACGCATATATATTCATTTCTTACACATATATATTCCGTTCTTACGCATATATATTCAGTTCTTACACATATATTCAGTTCTTACACATATATATTCCGTTCTTACACATATATATTCAGTTCTTACACATATATATTCAGTTCTTACGCATATATATTCCGTTCTTACGCATATATATTTCTTTCTTACGCATATATATTCCGATCTTACGCATATATATTCAATTCTTACACATGTATATTCAGTTCTTACACATATATATTCAGTTCTTAAACATATATATTCAGTTCTTACGCATATATATTCAGTTCTTACACATATATATTCCGTTCTTACGCATATATATTCCGTTCTTGCGCATATATATTCAGTTCTTACACATATATATTCAGTTCTTACACATATATATTCAGTTCTTACACATATATATTCAGTTATTACACATATATATTCAGTTCTGACGCATATATATTCAGTTCTTACGCATATATATTCAGTTCTTACACATATATATTCCGTTCTTACGCATATATATTCGGTTCTTACGCATATATATTCCGTTCTTACGCATATATATTCCGTTCTTACGCATATATATTCAGTTCTTAGGCATATATATTCCGTTCTTACGCATATATATTCAGTTCTTACACATATATATTCAGTTCTTACACATATATATTCCGTTCTTACGCATATATATTCGGTTCTTACGCATATATATTCCGTTCTTACGCATATATATTCCGTTCTTACGCATATATATTCAGTTCTTAGGCATATATATTCCGTTCTTACGCATATATATTCAGTTCTTACACATATATATTCAGTTCTTACACATATATATTCAGTTCTACACATATATATTCAGTTCTTACACATATATCCTCAGTTCTTACAATTATATTCCGTTCTTACGCATATATATTCCGTTCTTACGCATATATATTCCGATCTGACGCATATATATTCAGTTCTTACACATATATATTCAGTTCTAACACATATATATTCAGTTCTTACACATATATATTCAGTTCTTACAGATATATATTCCGTTCTAACACATATATATTCAGTTCTTACACATATATATTCCATTCTTACGCATATATATTCGGTCCTTACACATATATATTCAGTTCTTACACATATATATTCCGTTCTTACGCATATATGTTCAGTTCTTACACATATACATTCCGTTCTTACGCATATATATTCCATTTTAAGGCATATATATTCCGTTCTTACACATATATATTCCATTCTTACGCATATATATTGAGTTCTTACACATATATATTCAGTTCTTACGCATATATATTCCGTTCTTACGCATATATATTCCGTTCTTACGCATATATATTCCATTCTTACGCATATATATTCAGTTCTTACGCATATATATTCCGTTCTTACACATATATATTCAGTTCGTACACATATATATTCAGTTCTTTTACATATATATTCCGTTCTTACGCATATATATTCAGTTCTTACACATATATATTCAGTTCTAACACATATATATTCAGTTCTTACCCATATATATTCCGTTCTTACGCATATACATTCCGTTCTTACGCATATATATTCCGTTCTTAAGCATATATTCAGTTCTTACGCATATATTCAGTTCTTACGCATTTATATTCCGTTCTTACGCATATATATTCAGTTCTTACACATATATATTCAGTTCTTACCCATATATATTCCGTTCTTACGCATACATATTCCGATCTTACGCATATATATTCAATTTTTACACATGTATATTCAGTTCTTACACATACATATTCAGTTCTTAAACATATATATTCAGTTCTTTCGCATATATATTCAGTTCTTACACATATATATTCCGTTCTTACGCATATATATTCCGTTCTTACGCATATATATTCAGTTCTTACACATATATATTCAGTTCTTACACATATATATTCAGTTCTTACACATATATATTCAGTTATTACACATATATATTGAGTTCTGACGCATATATATTCAGTTCTTACGCATATATATTCAGTTCTTACGCATATATATTCCGTTCTTACGCATATATATTCAGTTCTTAGGCATATATATTCCGTTCTTACGCATATATATTCAGTTCTTACACATATATATTCAGTTCTTACATATATATATTCAGTTCTTACACATATATATTCAGTTCTTACAGATATATATTCCGTTCTTACACATATATATTCAGTTCTTACACATATATATTCCATTCTTACGATATATATTCAATTCTTACGCATATATATTCAGTTCTTACACATATATATTCAGTTCTTACACATATATATTCAGTTCTAACACATATATATTCAGTTCTTACACATATATGTTCAGTTCTTACAGATATATATTCCGTTCTTACGCATATATATTCCGATCTTACGCATATATATTCAGTTCTTACACATATATATTCAGTTCTTACATATATATTCAGTTCTTACACGTATATATTCCGTTCTTACGCATATATATTCAGTTCTTACACATATATATTCAGTTCTTACACATATATATTCAGTTCTTACACATATATATTCAGTTCTTACACATGTATATTCCGTTCTTACGCATATATAATCAGTACTTACACATATATATTCAGTTCTTACACATATATATTCAGTCCTTACACATATATATGCAGTTCTAACACATATATATTCAGTTCTTACCCATATATATTCAGTTCCTACGCATATATATTCCGTTCTTACGCATATATATTCAGTTCTTAGGCATATATATTCCGTTCTTACGCATATATATTCAGTTCTTACACATATATTTAGTTCTTACACATATATATTCAGTTTTTACACATATATATTCAGTTCTTACAATATATTCCGTTCTTACGCATATATATTCCGTTCTTACGCATATATATTCAGTTCTTACGCATATATATTCAGTTCTAACGCATATATTCAGTTATTACGCATATATATTCAGTTCTTACGCATATATATTCATTTCTTACACATATATATTCCGTTCTTACGCATATATATTCAGTTCTTACACATATATTCAGTTCTTACACATATATATTCCGTTCTTACACATATATATTCAGTTCTTACACATATATATTCAGTTCTTACGCATATATATTCCGTTCTTACGCATATATATTTCTTTCTTACGCATATATATTCCGATCTTACGCATATATATTCAATTCTTACACATGTATATTCAGTTCTTACACATATATATTCAGTTCTTAAACATATATATTCAGTTCTTACGCATATATATTCAGTTCTTACACATATATATTCCGTTCTTACGCATATATATTCCGTTCTTGCGCATATATATTCAGTTCTTACACATATATATTCAGTTCTTACACATATATATTCAGTTCTTACACATATATATTCAGTTATTACACATATATATTCAGTTCTGACGCATATATATTCAGTTCTTACGCATATATATTCAGTTCTTACACATATATATTCCGTTCTTACGCATATATATTCGGTTCTTACGCATATATATTCCGTTCTTACGCATATATATTCCGTTCTTACGCATATATATTCAGTTCTTAGGCATATATATTCCGTTCTTACGCATATATATTCAGTTCTTACACATATATATTCAGTTCTTACACATATATATTCAGTTCTTACACATATATATTCAGTTCTTACACATATATCCTCAGTTCTTACAATTATATTCCGTTCTTACGCATATATATTCCGTTCTTACGCATATATATTCCGATCTGACGCATATATATTCAGTTCTTACACATATATATTCAGTTCTAACACATATATATTCAGTTCTTACACATATATATTCAGTTCTTACAGATATATATTCCGTTCTAACACATATATATTCAGTTCTTACACATATATATTCCATTCTTACGCATATATATTCGGTCCTTACACATATATATTCAGTTCTTACACATATATATTCCGTTCTTACGCATATATGTTCAGTTCTTACACATATACATTCCGTTCTTACGCATATATATTCCATTTTAAGGCATATATATTCCGTTCTTACACATATATATTCCATTCTTACGCATATATATTGAGTTCTTACACATATATATTCAGTTCTTACGCATATATATTCCGTTCTTACGCATATATATTCCGTTCTTACGCATATATATTCCATTCTTACGCATATATATTCAGTTCTTACGCATATATATTCCGTTCTTACACATATATATTCAGTTCGTACACATATATATTCAGTTCTTTTACATATATATTCCGTTCTTACGCATATATATTCAGTTCTTACACATATATATTCAGTTCTAACACATATATATTCAGTTCTTACCCATATATATTCCGTTCTTACGCATATACATTCCGTTCTTACGCATATATATTCCGTTCTTAAGCATATATTCAGTTCTTACGCATATATTCAGTTCTTACGCATTTATATTCCGTTCTTACGCATATATATTCAGTTCTTACACATATATATTCAGTTCTTACCCATATATATTCCGTTCTTACGCATACATATTCCGATCTTACGCATATATATTCAATTTTTACACATGTATATTCAGTTCTTACACATACATATTCAGTTCTTAAACATATATATTCAGTTCTTTCGCATATATATTCAGTTCTTACACATATATATTCCGTTCTTACGCATATATATTCCGTTCTTACGCATATATATTCAGTTCTTACACATATATATTCAGTTCTTACACATATATATTCAGTTCTTACACATATATATTCAGTTATTACACATATATATTGAGTTCTGACGCATATATATTCAGTTCTTACGCATATATATTCAGTTCTTACGCATATATATTCCGTTCTTACGCATATATATTCAGTTCTTAGGCATATATATTCCGTTCTTACGCATATATATTCAGTTCTTACACATATATATTCAGTTCTTACATATATATATTCAGTTCTTACACATATATATTCAGTTCTTACAGATATATATTCCGTTCTTACACATATATATTCAGTTCTTACACATATATATTCCATTCTTACGCATATTTTTCGGTCCTTACACATATATATTCAGTTCTTACACATATATATTCCGTTCTTACGCATATATATTCCGTTCTTACGCAAATATATTCCGTTTTTACCCATATATATTTAGTTCTTACACATATATATTCAGTTCTTACGCATATATATTCAGTTCTTACGCATATAATCAGTTCTTACGCATATATATTCAGTTCTTACAAATATATATTCATTTCTTACACATATATATTCCTTTCTTACGCATATATATTCAATTCTTACACATATATATTCCGTTCTTACGCATATATATTCAGTTCTTACACATATATATTCAGTTCTTACACATATATATTCCGTCCTTACACATATATGTTCAGTTCTTACACATATATATTCCGTTCTTACGCATATATATTCCGTTCTTACGCATATATATTCCGATCTGACGCATATATATTCAGTTCTTACACATATATATTCATTTCTAACACATATATATTCAGTTCTTACACATATATATTCAGTTCTTACAGATATATATTCCGTTCTTACACATCTATATTCAGTTCTTACACATATATATTCCATTCTTACGCATATTTTTCGGTCCTTACACATATATATTCAGTTCTTACACATATATATTCCGTTCTTACGCATATATATTCCTTTCTTACGCAAATATGTTCCGTTTTTACGCATATATATTCCGTTCTTACGCATATATATTCCATTCTTACGCATATATATTCAGTTCTTACACATATATATTCAGTTCTTACACATATATATTCAGTTCTTACACATATATATTCAGTTCTTACAGATATATATTCCGTTCTTACACATATATATTCAGTTCTTACACATATATATTCCATTCCTACGCATATAAATTCCGTCCTTACACATATATGTTCAGTTCTTACACATATATATTCCGTTCTTACGCATATATATTCCGTTCTTAGGCATATATATTCCGTTCTTACGCATATATATTCCATTCTTACGCATATATATTCATTTCTTACACATATATATTCAGTTCTTACGCATATATAGTCCGTTCTTACGCATATATATTCCGATCTTACGCATATATATTCCGTTCTTACGCATATATATTCCGTTCTTACGCATATATATTCCATTCTTACGCATATATATTCCGTTCTTACGCATATATATTCCGTTCTTACGCATATATATTCAGTTCGTACACATATATATTCAGATCTTTTACATGAATATTCCGTTCTTACGCATATATATTCAGTTCTTACACATATATATTCAGTTCTAACACATATATATTCAGTTCTTACCGATATATATTCCGTTCTTACGCATATATATTCCGTTCTTACGCATATATATTCCGTTCTTACGCATATATTCAGTTCTTACGCATATATTCAGTTCTTACGCATTTATATTCCGTTCTTATGCATATATATTCAGTTCTTATACATATATATTCAGTTCTTACCAATATATATTCCGTTCTTACGCATATATATTTCATTCTCACGCATATATATTCCGTTCTTACGCATATATGAAGTTCTTATGCATATATATTCCATTCTTACGCATATAATTTCAGTTCTTACACATATTTATTCAGTTTTTACGCATATATATTCCGATCTTACGCATATATATTCAGTTATTACACATATATATTCAGTTCTAACACATATATATTCAGTTCTTACACATATATATTCAGTTCTTACAGATATATATTCCGTTCTTACACATTTATATTCAGTTCTTAAACATATATATTCCATTCTAACGCATATTTTTCGGTCCTTACACATATATATTCAGTTCTTACACATATATATTCCGTTCTTACGCATATATATACCGTTCTTACGCAAATATATTCCGTTTTTACGCATATATATTCCGTTCTTACGCATATATATTCCATTCTTACGCATATATATTCAGTTCTTACACATATATATTCCATTCCTACGCATATATATTCCGTCCTTACACATATATTTTCAGTTCTTACACATATATATTCCGTTCTTACGCATATATATTCCGTTCTTACGCATATATATTCAGTTCTTACACATATATATTCAGTTCTTACACATATATATTCAGTTCTTACACATATATATTCAGTTATTACACATATATATTGAGTTCTGACGCATATATATTCAGTTCTTACGCATATATATTCAGTTCTTACGCATATATATTCCGTTCTTACGCATATATATTCAGTTCTTAGGCATATATATTCCGTTATTACGCATATATATTCAGTTCTTACACATATATATTCAGTTCTTACATATATATATATTCAGTTCTTACACATATATATTCAGTTCTTACAGATATATATTCCGTTCTTACACATATATTTTCAGTTCTTACACATATATATTCCATTCTTACGCATATTTTTCGGTCCTTACACATATATATTCAGTTCTTACACATATATATTCCGTTCTTACGCATATATATTCCGTTCTTACGCAAATATATTCCGTTTTTACCCATATATATTTAGTTCTTACACATATATATTCAGTTCTTACGCATATATATTCAGTTCTTACGCATATAATCAGTTCTTACGCATATATATTCAGTTCTTACACATATATATTCATTTCTTACACATATATATTCCTTTCTTACGCATATATATTCAATTCTTACACATATATATTCCGTTCTTACGCATATATATTCAGTTCTTACACATATATATTCAGTTCTTACACATATATATTCCGTCCTTACACATATATGTTCAGTTCTTCCACATATATATTCCGTTCTTACGCATATATATTCCGTTCTTACGCATATATATTCCGATCTGACGCATATATATTCAGTTCTTACACATATATATTCATTTCTAACACATATATATTCAGTTCTTACACATATATATTCAGTTCTTACAGATATATATTCCGTTCTTACACATATATATTCAGTTCTTACACATATATATTCCATTCTTACGCATATTTTTCGGTCCTTACACATATATATTCAGTTCTTACACATATATATTCCGTTCTTACGCATATATATTCCTTTCTTACGCAAATATGTTCCGTTTTTACGCATATATATTCCGTTCTTACGCATATATATTCCATTCTTACGCATATATATTCAGTTCTTACACATATATATTCAGTTCTTACACATATATATTCAGTTCTTACACATATATATTCAGTTCTTACAGATATATATTCCGTTCTTACACATATATATTCAGTTCTTACACATATATATTCCATTCCTACGCATATATATTCCGTCCTTACACATATATGTTCAGTTCTTACACATATATATTCCGTTCTTACGCATATATATTCCGTTCTTAGGCATATATATTCCGTTCTTACGCATATATATTCCATTCTTACGCATATATATTCATTTCTTACACATATATATTCAGTTCTTACGCATATATAGTCCGTTCTTACGCATATATATTCCGATCTTACGCATATATATTCCGTTCTTACGCATATATATTCCGTTCTTACGCATATATATTCCATTCTTACGCATATATATTCAGTTCTTACGCATATATATTCCGTTCTTACGCATATATATTCAGTTCGTACACATATATATTCAGATCTTTTACATGAATATTCCGTTCTTACGCATATATATTCAGTTCTTACACATATATATTCAGTTCTAACACATATATATTCAGTTCTTACCGATATATATTCCGTTCTTACGCATATATATTCCGTTCTTACGCATATATATTCCGTTCTTACGCATATATTCAGTTCTTACGCATATATTCAGTTCTTACGCATTTATATTCCGTTCTTATGCATATATATTCAGTTCTTATACATATATATTCAGTTCTTACCAATATATATTTCGTTCTTACGCATATATATTTCGTTCTCACGCATATATATTCCGTTCTTACGCATATATGAAGTTCTTACGCATATATATTCCATTCTTACGCATATAATTTCAGTTCTTACACATATTTATTCAGTTCTTACGCATATATATTCCGATCTTACGCATATATATTCAGTTATTACACATATATATTCAGTTCTAACACATATATATTCAGTTCTTACACATATATATTCAGTTCTTACAGATAAATATTCTGTTCTTACACATATATATTCAGTTCTTACACATATATATTCCATTCGTACGCATATATATTCGGTCCTTACACATATATATTCAGTTCTTACACATATATATTCCGTTCTTACGCATATATATTCCGTTCTTACGCATATATATTCCTTTCTTACGCATATATATTGCGATCTTACGCATATCTATTCCATTCTTACGCATATATATTCAGTTCTTACACATATATATTCAGTTCTTACACATATATATTCAGTTCTAACACATATATATTCAGTTCTTACACATATATATTCAGTTCTTACAGATATATATTCCGTTCTTACGCATATATATTCCGATCTTACGCATATATATTCAGTTCTTACACATATATATTCAGTTTTTACATATATATTCAGTTCTTACACATATATATTCCGTTCTTACGCATATATATTTAGTTCTTACACATATATATTCAGTTCTTACACATATATATTCAGATCTTACACATGTATATTCCGTTCTTACGCATATTTATTCAGTACTTACACATATATATTCAGTTCTTACACATATATATTCAGTTTTTACACATATATATTCAGTTCTAACACATATATATTCAGTTCTTACCCATATATATTCAGTTCCTAGGCATATATATTCCGTTCTTACGCATATATATTCAGTTCTTAGGCATATATATTCCGTTCTTACGCATATATATTCAGTTCTTACACATATATTCAGTTCTTACACATATATATTCAGTTCTTACACATATATATTCAGTTCTTACAATATATTCCGTTCTTACGCATATATATTCCGTTCTTACGCATATATATTCCTTTCTTACGCATATATATTCCGATCTTACGCATATATATTCAATTCTTACACATGTATATTCAGTACTTGCACATATATATTCAGTTCTTACACATATATATTCAGTTCTTACGCATATATATTCAGTTCTTACACATATATATTCCGTTCTTACACATATATATTCAGTTCTTACACATATATATTCCATTCTTACACATATATATTCAGTTCTTACACATATATCCTCAGTTCTAACAATTATATTCTGTTCTTACGCAAATATATTCCGTTCTTACGCATATATATTCCGTTCTTACGCATATATATTCCGATCTGACGCATATATATTCAGTTCTTACACATATATATTCAGTTGAAACACATATATATTCAGTTCTTACACATATATATTCAGTTCTTACAGATATATATTCCGTTCTTACACATATATATTCAGTTCTTACACATATATATTCCATTCTTACGCATATATATTCGGTCCTTACACATATATATTCAGTTTTTACACATATATATTCCGTTCTTATGCATATATATTCCGTTCTTACGCATATATATTCTGTTCTTACGCATATATATTCCGTTCTTACACATATATATTCAGTTCTTAGGCATATATATTCCGTTCTTCCGCTTATATATTCAGTTCTAACACATATATATTCAGTTCTTACACATGTATATTCCGTTCTTACGCATATATAATCAGTACTTACACATATATATTCAGTTCTTACACATATATATTCAGTCCTTACACATATATATGCAGTTCTAACACATATATATTCAGTTCTTACACATATATATTCCATTCTTACGCATATATATTCCGTCCTTACACATATATATTCAGTTATTACACATATATATTCAGTTCTTACGCAAATATATTCCGTTCTTACGCATATATATTCCGATATTACGCATATATATTCAGTTCTTACACATATATATTCAGTTCTCACAGATATATATTCAGTTCTTACACATATATATTCACTTCTTACAGATATATATTCTGTTCTTACACATATATATTCAGTTCTTACACATATATATTCCATTCTTACGCATATATATTCGGTCCTTACACATATATATTCAGTTCTTACACATATATATTCCGTTCTTACGCATATATATTCCGTTCTTACGCATATATATTCCGTTCTTACGCATATATATTCCGTTCTAACGCATATATATTCAATTCTTACGCATATATATTCAGTTCTTACACATATATATTCAGTTCTTACACATATATATTCAGTTCTAACACATATATATTCAGTTCTTACACATATATGTTCAGTTCTTACAGATATATATTCCGTTCTTACGCATATATATTCCGATCTTACGCATATATATTCAGTTCTTACACATATATATTCAGTTCTTACATATATATTCAGTTCTTACACGTATATATTCCGTTCTTACGCATATATATTCAGTTCTTACACATATATATTCAGTTCTTACACATATATATTCAGTTCTTACACATATATATTCAGTTCTTACACATGTATATTCCGTTCTTACGCATATATAATCAGTACTTACACATATATATTCAGTTCTTACACATATATATTCAGTCCTTACACATATGCAGTTCTAACACATATATATTCAGTTCTTACCCATATATATTCAGTTCCTACGCATATATATTCCGTTCTTACGCATATATATTCAGTTCTTAGGCATATATATTCCGTTCTTACGCATATATATTCAGTTCTTACACATATATTTAGTTCTTACACATATATATTCAGTTTTTACACATATATATTCAGTTCTTACAATATATTCCGTTCTTACGCATATATATTCCGTTCTTACGCATATATATTCCTTTCTTACGCATATATATTCCGAATTTACGCATATATATTCAATTCTTACACATGTATATTCAGTTCTTACGCATATATATTCAGTTCTTACACATATATATTCAGTTCTTACACATATATATTTAGTTCTTACACATATATATTCAGTTCTTACACATATATATTCAGTTCTTACACATATATATTCAGTTCTGACGCATATATATTCAGTTCTTACGCATATCTATTCAGTTCTTACACATATATATTCCGTTCTTACGCATATATATTCCATTCTTACGCATATATATTCCGTTCTTACGCATATATATTCCGTTCTTACACATATATATTCAGTTCTTAGGCATATATATTCCGTTCTTCCGCTTATATATTCAGTTCTAACACATATATATTCAGTTCTTACAGATATATATTCCGTTCTTACACATATATATTCAGTTCTTACACATATATCCTCAGTTCTTACAATTATATTCCGTTCTTACGCATATATATTCCGTTCTTACGCATATATATTCCGTTCTTACGCATATATATTCCGATCTGACGCATATATATTCAGTTCTTACACATATATATTCAGTTCTAACACATATATATTCAGTTCTTACACATATATATTCAGTTCTTACAGATATATATTCGGTCCTTACACATATATATTCAGTTCTTACACATATATATTCCGTTCTTACGCATATATATTCTGTTCTTACGCATATATATTCCGTTCTTACGCATGTATATTCTGTTCTTACGCATATATATTCCATTCTTACGCATATATATTCAGTTCTTACACATATATATTCAGTTCTTAAACATTTATATTCAGTTCTTACACATATATATTTCATTCTTACGCATATATATTCGGTCCTTACACATATATATTCAGTTCTTACACATATATATTCCGTTCTTACGCATATATATTCTGTTCTTACGCATATATATTCCGTTCTTACGCATGTATATTGCGTTCTTACGCATATATATTCCATTCTTACGCATATATATTCAGTTCTTACACAGATATATTCAGTTCTTACACATATATATTCAGTTCTAACACATATAAATTCAGTTCTTACACATATATATTCAGTTCTTACAGATATATATTCCGTTCTTACACATATATATTCAGTTCTTACACATATATATTCAGTTCGTAAACATATATATTCAGTTCTTACACATATATATTCAGTTCTTACACCATATATATTCAGTTCTTACACATATATATTCAGTTCTTACACATATATATTTAGTTCTTACACATATATATTCAGTTCTTACGCATACATATTCAGTTCTTACGCATATATTGAGTTCTTACGCATATATATTCAGTTCTTACGCATATATATTCATTTCTTACACATATATATTTCTTTCTTACGCATATATATTCCGTTCTTACGCATATATATTCCGATCTTACGCTTATATATTCAGTTCTTACACATATATATTCAGTTCTAACACATATATATTCAGTTCTTACACATATATATTCAGTTCTTACAGATATATATTCCGTTCTTACACATAAATATTCAGTTCTTACACATATATATTCCATTCTTACGCATATATATTCCGTCCTTACACATATATATTCAGTTATTACACATATATATTCCGTTCTTACGCATATATATTCCTTTCTTACGCATATATATTCCGTTCTTACGCATATATATTCCGTTCTTACGCATATATATTCCATTTTTACGCATATAATTTCTGTTCTAACACATATATATTCAGTTCTTACACATATATATTCAGTTCTTACACATATATATTCAGTTCTTACATATATATATTCAATTCTTACACATATATACATTTAGTTCTTACACATATATATTCAGTTCTGACGCATATATATTCAGTTCTTACGCATATATATTCAGTTCTTACACATATATATTCCGTTCTTACGCATATATATTCCGTTCTTACGCATATATATTCCGTTCTTACGCATATATATTCCGTTCTTACGCATATATATTCAGTTCTTAGGCATATATATTCCGTTCTTACGCATATATATTCAGTTCTTACACATATATATTCAGTTCTTACAGATATATATTCAGTTCTTACACATATATATTCAGTTCTTACACATATATCTTCAGTTCTTACAATTATATTCCGTTCTTACGCATATATATTCCGTTCTTACGCATATATATTACGTTCTTACGCATATATATTCAGTTCTTACGCATATATATTCCATTCTTACGCATATAATTTCTGTTCTAACACATATATATTCAGTTCTTACACATATATATTCAGTTCTTACACATATATATTCAGTTCTGACGCATATATATTCAGTTCTTACGCATATCTATTCAGTTCTTACACATATATATTCCGTTCTTACGCATATATATTCCATTCTTACGCATATATATTCCGTTCTTACGCATATATATTCCGTTCTTACACATATATATTCAGTTCTTAGGCATATATATTCCGTTCTTCCGCTTATATATTCAGTTCTAACACATATATATTCAGTTCTTACAGATATATATTCCGTTCTTACACATATATATTCAGTTCTTACACATATATCCTCAGTTTTTACAATTATATTCCGTTCTTACGCATATATATTCCGTTCTTACGCATATATATTCCGTTCTTACGCATATAAATTCCGATCTGACGCATATATATTCAGTTCTTACACATATATATTCAGTTCTAACACATATATATTCAGTTCTTACACATATATATTCAGTTCTTACAGATATATATTCGGTCCTTACACATATATATTCAGTTCTTACACATATATATTCCGTTCTTACGCATATATATTCTGTTCTTACGCATATATATTCCGTTCTTACGCATGTATATTCTGTTCTTACGCATATATATTCCATTCTTACGCATATATATTCAGTTCTTACGCATATATATTACGTTCTTACGCATATATATTCCGATCTTACGCATATATATTCAGTTCTTACACATATATATTCAGTTCTAACACATATATATTCAGTTCTTACACATATATATTCAGATCTTACAGATATATATTCCGTTCTTACACATATATATTCAGTTCTTACACATATATATTCCATTCTTACGCATATATATTCGGTCCTTACACATATATATTCAGTTCTTACACATATATATTCCGTTCTTACGCATATATATTCCGTTCTTACGCATATATATTCCATTCTTACGCATATATATTCCGTTCTTACGCATATATATTCCATTCTTACGCATATATATTCAGTTCTTACACATATATATTCAGTTCTTACACATATATATTCCGTTCTAACACATATATATTCAGTTCTTGCACATATATATTTATTACTTACAGATATATATTTCGTTCCTACACATATATATTCAGTTCTTACACATATATATTCCATTCTTACGCATATATATTCCGTCCTTACACATATATATTCAGTTCTTACACATATATATTCCGTTCTTACGCATATATTTTCCGTTCTTAGGCATATATATTCCGTTCTTACGCATATATATTCCGTTCTTACGCATATATATTCCATTCTTACGCATATATATTCAGTTCTTACGCATATATATTCCGTTCTTACGCTTATATATTCTGTTCTTACGCATATATATTCCGTTCTTACGCATATATATTCAGTTCTTACACATATATATTCAGTTCTTACACATATATCTTCAGTTCTTACAATTATATTCCGTTCTTACGCATATATATTTCATTCTTACGCATATATATTCCGTTCTTACGCATATATATTCCGATCATACGCATATATATTCAGTTCTTACACATATATATTCAGTTCTAACACATATATATTCAGTTCTTACACATATATATTCAGTTCTTACAGATATATATTCCGTTCTTACACATATATATTCAGTTCTTACACATATATATTCCATTCTTACGCATATATATTCGGTCCTTACACATATATATTCAGTTCTTACACATATATATTCAGTTCTTACACATATATATTCAGTTCTAACACATATATATTCAGTTCTTACACATATATATTCCGTTCTTACACATATATATTCCATTCTTACACATATATATTCAGTTCTTACACATATATATTCCATTATTACGCATATATATTCCGTCCTTACACATATATATTCAGTTCTTACACATATATATTCCGTTCTTACGCATATATATTCCGTTCTTAGGCATATACATTCCGTTCTTACGCATATATATTCCGTTCTTACGCATATATATTACATTCTTACGCATATATATTCAGTTCTTACACATATATATTCAGTTCTTACGCATATATATTCCGTTCTTACGCATATATATTCCGATCTTACGCATATATATTCCGTTCTTACGCATATATATTCCGTTCTTACGCGTATATATTCCATTCTTACGCATATATATTCAGTTCTTAAGCATATATATTCCATTCTTACGCATATATATTCAGTTCTTGCACATATATATTCCGTTCTTACGCATATATATTACATTCTTACGCATATATATTCAGTTCTTACACATATATATTCAGTTCTTACGCATATATATTCCGTTCTTACGCATATATATTCCGATCTTACGCATATATATTCCGTTCTTACGCATATATATTCCGTCCTTACACATATATGTTCAGTTCTTACACATATATATTCCGTTCTTACGTATATATATTCCGTTCTTAGGCATATATATTCCGTTCTTACGCATATATATTCCGTTCTTACGCATATATATTCCATTCTTACGCATACATATTCAGTTCTTACACATATATATTCAGTTCTTACGCATATATATTCCGTTCTTACGCATATATATTCCGATCTTACGCATATATATTCCGTTCTTACGCATATATATTCCGTTATTACGCATATATATTCCATTCTTACGCATATATATTCAGTTCTTACGCATATATATTCCGTTCTTACGCAAATATATTCAGTTCTTACACATATATATTCAGTTCTTACACATATATATTTAGTTCTTACACATATATATTCAGTTCTTACGCATACATATTCAGTTCTTACGCATATATTGAGTTCTTACGCATATATATTCAGTTCTTACGCATATATATTCATTTCTTACACATATATATTTCTTTCTTACGCATATATATTCCGTTCTTACGCATATATATTCCGATCTTACGCTTATATATTCAGTTCTTACACATATATATTCAGTTCTAACACATATATATTCAGTTCTTACACATATATATTCAGTTCTTACAGATATATATTCCGTTCTTACACATAAATATTCAGTTCTTACACATATATATTCCATTCTTACGCATATATATTCCGTCCTTACACATATATATTCAGTTATTACACATATATATTCCGTTCTTACGCATATATATTCCTTTCTTACGCATATATATTCCGTTCTTACGCATATATATTCCGTTCTTACGCATATATATTCCATTCTTACGCATATAATTTCTGTTCTAACACATATATATTCAGTTCTTACACATATATATTCAGTTCTTACACATATATATTCAGTTCTTACATATATATATTCAATTCTTACACATATATACATTTAGTTCTTACACATATATATTCAGTTCTGACGCATATATATTCAGTTCTTACGCATATATATTCAGTTCTTACACATATATATTCCGTTCTTACGCATATATATTCCGTTCTTACGCATATATATTCCGTTCTTACGCATATATATTCCGTTCTTACGCATATATATTCAGTTCTTAGGCATATATATTCCGTTCTTACGCATATATATTCAGTTCTTACACATATATATTCAGTTCTTACAGATATATATTCAGTTCTTACACATATATATTCAGTTCTTACACATATATCTTCAGTTCTTACAATTATATTCCGTTCTTACGCATATATATTCCGTTCTTACGCATATATATTCCGTTCTTACGCATATATATTCCGATCTTACGCATATATATTCAGTTCTTACACATATATATTCAGTTCTAACACATATATATTCAGTTCTTACACATATATATTCAGATCTTACAGATATATATTCCGTTCTTACACATATATATTCAGTTCTTACACATATATATTCCATTCTTACGCATATATATTCGGCCCTTACACATATATATTCAGTTCTTACACATATATATTCCGTTCTTACGCATATATATTCCGTTCTTACGCATATATATTCCGTTCTTACGCATATATATTCTGTTCTTACGCATATATATTCCATTCTTACGCATATATATTCAGTTCTTACACATATATATTCAGTTCTTACACATATATATTCCGTTCTAACACATATATATTCAGTTCTTGCACATATATATTTATTTCTTACAGATATATATTCCGTTCCTACACATATATATTCAGTTCTTACACATATATATTCCATTCTTACGCATATATATTCCGTCCTTACACATATATATTCAGTTCTTACACATATATATTCCGTTCTTACGCATATATTTTCCGTTCTTAGGCATATATATTCCGTTCTTACGCATATATATTCCGTTCTTACGCATATATATTCCATTCTTACGCATATATATTCAGTTCTTACGCATATATATTCCGTTCTTACGCTTATATATTCTGTTCTTACGCATATATATTCCGTTCTTACGCATATATATTCAGTTCTTACACATATATATTCAGTTCTTACACATATATCTTCAGTTCTTACAATTATATTCCGTTCTTACGCATATATATTTCATTCTTACGCATATATATTCCGTTCTTACGCATATATATTCCGATCATACGCATATATATTCAGTTCTTACACATATATATTCAGTTCTAACACATATATATTCAGTTCTTACACATATATATTCAGTTCTTACAGATATATATTCCGTTCTTACACATATATATTCAGTTCTTACACATATATATTCCATTCTTACGCATATATATTCGGTCCTTACACATATATATTCAGTTCTTACACATATATATTCAGTTCTTACACATATATATTCAGTTCTAACACATATATATTCAGTTCTTACACATATATATTCCGTTCTTACACATATATATTCCATTCTTACACATATATATTCAGTTCTTACACATATATATTCCATTATTACGCATATATATTCCGTCCTTACACATATATATTCAGTTCTTACACATATATATTCCGTTCTTACGCATATATATTCCGTTCTTAGGCATATACATTCCGTTCTTACGCATATATATTCCGTTCTTACGCATATATATTACATTCTTACGCATATATATTCAGTTCTTACACATATATATTCAGTTCTTACGCATATATATTCCGTTCTTACGCATATATATTCCGATCTTACGCATATATATTCCGTTCCTACGCATATATATTCCGTTCTTACGCGTATATATTCCATTCTTACGCATATATATTCAGTTCTTAAGCATATATATTCCATTCTTACGCATATATATTCAGTTCTTGCACATATATATTCCGTTCTTACGCATATATATTACATTCTTACGCATATATATTCAGTTCTTACACATATATATTCAGTTCTTACGCATATATATTCCGTTCTTACGCATATATATTCCGATCTTACGCATATATATTCCGTTCTTACGCATATATATTCCGTCCTTACACATATATGTTCAGTTCTTACACATATATATTCCGTTCTTACGTATATATATTCCGTTCTTAGGCATATATATTCCGTTCTTACGCATATATATTCCGTTCTTACGCATATATATTCCATTCTTACGCATACATATTCAGTTCTTACACATATATATTCAGTTCTTACGCATATATATTCCGTTCTTACGCATATATATTCCGATCTTACGCATATATATTCCGTTCTTACGCATATATATTCCGTTATTACGCATATATATTCCATTCTTACGCATATATATTCAGTTCTTACGCATATATATTCCGTTCTTACGCAAATATATTCAGTTCGTACACATATATATTCGTGTTCTTTTACATGTATATTCCGTTCTTACGCATATATATTCAGTTCTTACACATATATATTCCGTTCTTACGCATATATATTCAGTTCTTACACATATATATTCAGTTCTTAAACATATATATTCAGTTCTTACACATATATATTCAGTTCTTACACCATATATGTTCAGTTCTTACACATATATATTCAGTTCATACACATATATATTCAGTTCTTACACATATATATTCAGTTCTTACGCATATCTATTCAGTTCTTACGCATATATTCAGTTCTTACGCATATAGATTCAGTTCTTACGAATATATATTCATTTCTTACACATATATATTCCGTTCTTACGCATATATATTCCGTTCTTACGCATATATATTCCGATCTTACGCATATATATTCAGTTCTTACACATATATATTCAGTTCTAACACATATATATTCAGTTCTTACACATATATATTCAGTTCTTACAGATATATATTCCGTTCTTACACATAAATATTCAGTTCTTACACATATATATTCCATTCTTACGCATATATATTCCGTCCTTACAAATATATATTCAGTTATTACACATATATATTCCGTTCTTACGCATATATATTTCTTTCTTACGCATATATATTCCGTTCTTACGCATATATATTCCGTTCTTACGCATATATATTCCATTCTTACGCATATAATTTCAGTTCTTACACATATATATTCAGTTCTAACACATATATATTCAGTTCTTACACATATATATTCAGTTCTTACACATATATATTCAGATCTTATACATATATACATTTAGTTCTTACACATATATATTCAGTTCTGACGCATATATATTCAGTTTTACGCATATATATTCAGTTTTTACACATATATATTCCGTTCTTAGGCATATATATTCCGTTCTTACTGATATATATTCCGATCTTACGCATATATATTTAGTTCTTACACATATATATTCAGTTCTAACACATATATATTCAGTTCTTACACATATATATTCAGTTCTTACAGATATATATTCCGTTCTTACACATATATATTCAGTTCTTACACATATATATTCTATTCTTACGCATATATATTCCGTCCTTACACATATATATTCAGTTATTACACATATATATTCCGTTCTTACGCATATATATTTCTTTCTTACGCATATATATTCCGTTCTTACGCATATATATTCCGTTCTTACGCATATATATTCCATTCTTACGCATATAATTTCAGTTCTTACACATATATATTCAGTTCTTACACATATATATTCAGTTCTAACACATATATATTCAGTTCTAACAGATATATATTCAGTTCTTACGCATATATATTCCGTTCTTACGCATATATATTCCGATCTTACGCATATATATTCCGTTCTTACGCATATATATTCCGTTCTTACGCATATATATTCCATTCTTACGCATATATATTCAGTTCTTACGCATATATATTCCGTTCTTACGCATATATATTCAGTTCTTACACATATATATTCCATGCTTACGCGTATATATTCAGTTCTTACACAAATATATTCCGTTCTTACACATATATATTCCGTTCTTACGCATATATATTCCGTTCTTACGCATATATATTCAGTCCTTACTCATATATATTCAGTTCTTACGCATATATATTCCGCTCTTACGCATATATATTCAGTTCTTACACATATATATTCCGTTCTTTCGCATATATATTCCGTTCTTACGCATATATATTCAGTTCTTAGGCATATATATTCCGTTCTTACGCATAAATATTCAGTTCTTACACATATATATTCAGTTCTTACAGATATATATTCCGGTCTTACGCATATATATTCCGTTCTTACTCATATATTCAGTTCTTACACATATATATTCAGTTCTTACACATATATATTCCATTCTTACGCATATATATTTGGTCCTTACACATATATATTCAGTTCTTACACATATATATTCAGTTCTTACAGACATATATTCCGTTTTAACACATATATATTCAGTTCTTACACATATATATTCCATTCTCACGCATATATATTCCGTCCTTTCACATATATATTCAGTTCTTACACATATATATTCCGTTCTTACGCATATATATTCCGTTCTTACGCATATATATTCCGTTCTTACGCATATATATTCCATTCTTACGCATATATATTCAGTTCTTACACATATATATTCAGTTCTTACACATATATATTCCATTCTTACGCATATATATTCCGTCCTTACAAATATATCTTCAGTTCTTACACATATATATTCCGTTCTTATGTGTTCTTACGCATATATATTCAGTTCTTACACATATATATTCAGTTCTTACGCATATATATTCCGTTCTTACGCATATATATTCCGTTCTTACACATATATATTCCGTTCTTACGCATATATATTCAGTTCTTACTCATATATATTCAGTTCTTACGCATATATATTCCGCTCTTACGCATATATATTCCGTTCTTACGCATATATATTCAGTTCTTACGCATATATATTCAGTTCTTACACATATATTCAGTTCTTACACATATATATACCGTTCTTACACATATATATTCAGTTCTTACACATATATATTCCGTTCTTACGCATATATATTTCGTTCTTACGTGTATATATTTAGTTCTTAAGCAAATATATTCAGTTCTTACAGATATATAATCCGTTCTTACGAATATATATTCCGTTCTTACGCATATATTCAGTTCTTACACATATATATTCAGTTCTTACGCATATATTTTCCGTTCTTACGCATATATATTCCGTTCTTAAGCATATATATTCCGTTCTAACGCATATATATTCAGTTCTTACACATATATATTCAGTTCTTACACATATATGTTCAGTACTTACACATATATATTCAGTTCTTACGCATATATGTTCAGTTCTTACGCATATATGTTCAGTTATTATGCATATATATTCCGTTCTGACGCATATATATTCAATTCTTACGCATATATATTCAGCTCTTACACATATATATAGTTCTTACGCATATATATTCAGTTCTTACACATACATATTCAGTTCTTACACATATATATTCCGTTCTTACGCATATATATTTCGTTCTTACGCGTATATATTCAGTTCTTACACAAATATATTCAGTTCTTACAGATATATATTCCGTTCTTACGAATATATATTCCGTCTTACGCATATATTCAGTTCTTTCACATATATTCAGTTCTTACGCATATATGTTCAGTTCTTACGCATATATGTTCAGTTCTTACGCATATATATTCCGTTCTGACGCATATATATTCAGTTCTTACACAAATATTCATTTCTTACATATATATATTCAGTTACTTACACATATATATTCAGTTCTATCACATATATATTCAGTTCTTACGCATATATATTCCGTTCTTACGCATATATATTCCGTTCTTACGCATATATATTCAGTTCTTACACATATATATTCCATTCTTACGCATATATATTCAGTTCTTACACAAATATATTCAGTTCTTACACCTATATATTCAGTTTTTACACATATATATTCAGTTCTTACAAATATATATTCAGTTCTTACGCATATATTCAGTTCTTACGCATATATATTCAGTTCTTACACATTTATATTCAGTTCTTACACTTATATATTCAGTTCTTACACATATATATTCAGTTCTTACAAATATATATTCAGTTCTTACGCATATATTCAGTTCTTACGCATATATATTCAGTTCTTACACATATATATTCAGTTCTTACGCATATATATTCCGTTCTTACGCATATATATTCCGTTCTTACACATATATATTTAGTTATTATTATTATTATTGTTATACCATATTTATATAGCACTCTTTTCATATTTAACATACGTTCAAAAGTGCTTTACAAGTAAAATAATAATACATTCACATAGAGTCAAAACTAAAAAAAAAAAGAACAATACATGTATTAACTCTAAGATATGAAGATATTAAGTGGTAAAATATAAAACAACATATAGATTATATTGCTAAGATAAAGTTAAGACATTATAATTATACTGACTAAAATTAAAATCCGTGTTTAAAAAATAGAACTGTCATAATAAGATGATAAAACAATGGTAATCATATATGAAATAGTCCAGCTTAAAATACACATCAGCCACTATATATAATTAAAAAGAAATGAGTTTTCAGTGATCTCTTAAAAGAGTCAAGTGTGTTGGAATTCCGGATTCCCACTGGAAGCGCGTTCCACAAATTTGGAGCAGCAGTTGCAAAGCTACGGTCACCGTATGTAACTGTACGAGATATTGGTACTACAAGAGTCAGAGAGTCACTTTGGGATCTTAAATCACGCTAGTTCTTGCACATATATATTCAGTTCTTACACATATATATTCCGTTCTTACGCATATATATTCCGTTCTTACGCATATATATTCCGTTCTAACGCATATATATTCAGTTCTTACACATATATATTCAGAACTTACACATATATATTCAGTTCTTACAAATATATATTCAGTTCTTACGCATATAAATTCAGTTCTTACACAAATATATTCAGTTCTTACACCTATATATTCAGTTTTTACACATATATATTCAGTTCTTACAAATATATATTCAGTTCTTACGCATATATTCAGTTCTTACGCATATATATTCAGTTCTTACACATATATATTCAGTTCTTACACATATATATTCAGTTCTTACACATATATATTCAGTTTTTACAAATATATATTCAGTTCTTACGCATATATTCAGTTCTTACGCATATATATTCAGTTCTTACAAATATATATTCAGTTCTTACGCATATATATTCCGTTTTTACGCATATATATTCCGTTCTTACACATATATATTTAGTTATTATTATTATTATTATACCATATTTATATAGCACTCTTTTCATATTTAACATACGTTCAAAAGTGCTTACAAGTAAAACAATAATACATTCACATACAGTCAAAACTAAAAAAAAAAAAGAACAATACATGTATTAACTCTAAGATATGAAGATATTAAGTGGTAAAATATAAAACAACATATAGATTATATTGCTAAGATAAAGTTAAGACATTATAATTATACTGACTAAAATTTAAATCCGTGTTTAAAAAATAGAACTGTCATAATAAGATGATAAAACAATGCTAATCATTTATGAAATAGTCCAGCTTAAAATACACATCAGCCACTATATATCATTAAAAAGAAATGAGTTTTCAGTGATCTCTTAAAAGAGTCAAGTGTGTTGGAAATCCGGATTCCCACTGGAAGCGCGTTCCACAACTTTGGAGCAGCAGTTGCAAAGCTACGGTCACCGTATGTAACTGTACGAGATCTTGGTACTACAAGAGTCAGAGTGTCACTTTGGGATCTTAAGTCACGCTAGTTCTTGCACATATATATTCAGTTCTTACACATATATATTCCGTTCTTACGCATATATATTCCGTTCTTACGCATATATATTCCGTTCTAATGCATATATATTCAGTTCTTACACATATATATTCAGTTCTTACACATATATATTCAGTTCTTACAAATATATATTCAGTTCTTACTAATATATATTCAGTTCTTACGCATATATTCAGTTCTAACGCATATATATTCAGTTCTTACACATATATATTCAGTTCTTACGCATATATATATTCAGTTCTTACACATATATTCAGTTCTTACACATATATATTCAGTTCTTACACATGTATATTCCGTTCTTACGCATATATATTCAGTACGTACACATATATATTCAGTTCTTACACATATATATTCAGTTCTTACACATATATATTCAGTTCTTACACATGTATATTCCGTTCTTACGCATATATATTCACTACTTACACATATATATTCAGTTCTTACACATATATATTCAGTTCTAACGCATATATATTCCGTTCTTACGCATATATATTCCGATCTTACGCATATATATTCTGTTCTTACACATATATATTCAGTTCTTACACATATATATTCAGTTCTTACGCATATATATTCCGTTCTTACGCATATATATTCCGATCTTACGCATATATATTCAGTTCTTACACATATATATTCAGTTCTTACACATATATATATTCAGTTCTTACACATATATATTCAGTTCTTACACATATATATTCAGTTCTTACGCATATATATTCCGTTCTTACGCATATATATTCCGTTCTTACGCATATATATTCCATTCTTACGCATATATGTTCAGTTCTTACACATATATATTCAGTTCTTACGCATATATATTCCGTTCTTACGCATATATATTCCGATCTTACGCATATATATTCAGTTCTTACACATATATATTCAGTTCATACACATATATATTCAGTTCTTACATATATATATTCAGTTCTTACGCATATATATTCCGTTCTTACGCATATATATTCAGTTCTTACACATATATATTCAGTTCTTACACATATATATTCAATTCTTACGCATATATATTCAATTCTTACACATATATATTCAGTTCTTACACATGTATATTCCGTTCTTACGCATATATATTCAGTACTTACACATATATATTCAGTTCTTACACATATATATTCAGTTCTTACACATATATATTCCGTTCTTACGCATATATATTCCGTTCTTACGCATATATATTCCGTTCTTACGCATATATTCAGTTCTTACGCATATATTCAGTTCTTACGCATTTATATTCCGTTCTTACGCATATATATTCAGTTCTTACACATATATATTCAGTTCTTACCCATATATATTCCGTTCTTACGCATATATATTCCGTTATTACGCATATATATTCAGATCCTACGCATATATATTCAGTTCTTACGCATATATTCAGTTCTTACGCATTTATATTCCGTTCTTACGCATATATATTCAGTTCGTACACCTATATATTCAGTTCTTACACATATATATTCCGTTCTTACGCATATATATTCAGTTCTTACACATATATATTCCGTTCTTACGCATATATATTCAGTTCTTACACATATATATTCAGTTCTTACACATATATATTCAGTTTTTACACATATATATTCAGTTCTTACACATATATATTCAGTTCATACACATATATATTCAGTTCTGACGCATATATATTCAGTTCTTACACATATATATTCCGTTCTTACGCATATATATTCCGTTCTTACGCATATATATTCCGTTCTTACGCATATATATTCCGTTCTTACGCATATATATTCAGTTCTTAGGCATATATATTCCGTTCTTACCCATATATATTCAGTTCTTACACATATATATTCAGTTCTTACAGATATATATTCAGTTCTTACCCATATATATTCAGTTCTTACACATATATCTTCAGTTCTTACAATTATATTCCGTTCTTACGCATATATATTCCGTTATTACGCATATATATTCCGTTCTTACGCATATATATTCCGATCTTACGCATATATATTCAGTTCTTACACATATATATTCAGTTCTAACACATATATATTCAGTTCTTACACATATATATTCAGTTCTTACAGATATATATTCCGTTATTACACATATATATTCAGTTCTTACACATATATATTCCATTCTTACGCATATATATTCGATCCTTACACATATATATTCAGTTCTTACACATATCTATTCCGTTCTTACTCATATATATTCCGTTCTTACGCATATATATTCCGTTCTTACGCATATATATTCCATTCTTACGCATATATATTCAGTTCTTACACTTATATATTCAGTTCTTACACATATATATTCAGTTCTAACACATATATATTCAGTTCTTACACATATATATTCCATTCTTAAGCATATATATTTCGTCCTTACACATATATATTCAGTTCTTACACATATATATTCCGTTCTTACGCATATATATTCCGTTCTTAGGCATATATATTCAGTTCTTACGCATATATATTCCGTTCTTACGCATATATATTCAGTTCGTACACATATATATTCAGTTCTTACACATATATATTCAGTTCTTACACATATATTCAGTTCTTACACATATATTCAGTTCTTACAGATATATATTTAGTTCTTACACATATATATTCCATTCTTACGCATATAAGTTCCGTCCTTACACATATATATTCAGTTCTTACACATATATATTCCGTTCTTACGCATATATATTCCATTCTTACGCATATATATTCCGTTCTTACGCATATATATTCCGTTCTTACGCATATATATTCCATTCTTACGCATATATATTCAGTTTTTACACATATATATTCAGTTCTTATGCATATATATTCCGTTCTTACGCATATATATTCCGATCTTACGCATATATATTCCGTTCTTACGCATATATATTCCGTTCTTACGCATATATATTCCATTCTTACGCATATATATTCAGTTCTTACGCATATATATTCCGTTCTTACGCATATATATTCAGTTCGAACACATATATATTCAGTTCTTACACATATATATTCAGTTCTTACACATATATATTCAGTTCTTACACATATATATTCCATTCTTACGCATATATATTCCGTTCTTACACATATATATTCAGTTCTTACACATATATATTCCGTTCTTACACATATATATTCAGTTCTTACGCATATATATTCCGATCTTACGCATATATCTTCTGTTCTTACACATATATTGTCAGTTCTTAGACATATATATTCAGTACTTACACATATATATTCAGTTCTTACACATATATATTCAGTTCTTACACATATATTCAGTTCTTACACATATTTATTCAGTTCTTACACATATATTCCGTTCTTACGCATATATCTTCAGTATTTACACATATATATTCAGTTCTTACACCTATATATTCAGTTCTTACACATATATATTCCGTTCTTAAGCATATATTCAGTTATTACGTATATATTTTCAGTTCTTACGCATATATATTCAGTTCTTACACATATATTCCGTTCTTACGCATATATATTCCGTTCTTACGCATATATATTCCGATCTTACGCATATATATTCAGTTCTTACACATATATATTCAGTTCTAACACATATATATTCAGTTCTTACACATATATATTCAGTTCTTACAGATATGTATTCCGTTCTTACACATATATATTGAGTTCTTACACATATATATTCCATTCTTACGCATATATATTCCGTCCTTACACATATATATTCAGTTATTACACATATATATTCCATTCTTACGCATATATATATTCCTTTCTTACGCATATATATTCCGTTCTTACGCATATATATTCCGTTCTTACGCATATATATTCCATTCTTACGCATATAATTTCAGTTCTTACACATATATATTCAGTTCTTACACATATATATTCCGTTCTTACGAATATATATTCAGTTCTTACACATATGAGCCGCAACACATGAAAACGTCCCTTCAGACAAAATTTTTACTGTTTATATTTTTTGATGTTTATGAAACACGGTGATTTTCTCTTTAAAAATCTCTTTATTTTATGTTGATATCTTAATTAAAAATGATTTTATCTCAATTTGAAAATTAAATATTGTATTATTAACCGTTAATTTTGACTTTGATGTCGGCGTCTTGGCAACGTCGTTGATTAAATAACAACAAAAAACATAAACAATTACCATTTTCTATAGCATCAACTATTTATATTAAGAAAACATATTCCCTATGATATAATAATTAGGTAAAACACGGAAGTAAAGAGAATTTTGATTAGTAATTAATTGATTACCGGTGACGTCATCAATTGTTATTTTACGACGTTGTCGTCTAAACGTCCGAAGGGACGTTTTCGTGTGTTGCCGCTCATATATATTCCGTTCCTACGCATATATATTCCGTTCTTACGCATATATATTCAGTTCTTACACATATATATTCAGTTCTTACACATATATATTCAGTTCTTACACATATATATTCAGTTCTTACACATATATATTCAGTTCTTACACATATATATTCAGTTCTTACGCATATATATTCAGTTATTACACATATATATTCCGTACTTACGCATATATATTCCGTTCTTACGCATATATATTCCGTTCTTACGCATATATATTCCGTTCTTAAGCATATATATTCAGTTCTTATGCATATATATTCCGTTCTTACCAATATATATTCAGTTCTTACACATATATATTCAGTTCTTACAGATAAATATTCTGTTCTTACACATATATATTCAGTTCTTACACATATATCTTCAGTTCTTACAATTATATTCCGTTCTTACGCATATATATTCCGTTCTTATGCATATATATTCCGTTCTTACGCATAAATATTCCGATCTTACGCATATATATTCAGTTCTTACACATATATATTCAGTTCTAACACATATACATTCAGTTCTTACACATATATATTCAATTCTTACATATATATATTCCGTTCTTACACATATATATTCAGTTCTTACACATATATATTTCATTCTTACGCATATATATTTGGTCCTTACACATATATATTCAGTTCTTACACATATATATTCCGTTCTTACGCATATATATTCCGTTCTTACGCATATATATTCCGTTCTTACGCATATATATTCCGTTCTTACGCATATATATTCCATTCTTAAGCATATATATTCAGTTCTTACACATATCTATTCAGTTCTTACACATATATATTCAGTTCTAACACATATATATTCAGTTCTTACACATATATATTCAGTATTTACAGATATATATTCCGTTCTTACACATATATATTCAGTTCTTACACATACATATTCCATTCTTACGCATATATATTTACACATATATATTCCGTTCTTACGCATACATATTCCGTTCTTAGGCATATATATTCAGTTTTACGCATATATATTCCGATCATACGCATATATATTCCGTTCTTACGCATATATATTCCGTTCTTACGCATATATATTCCATTCTTACGCATATATATTCAGTG
This sequence comes from Cyrtodaria siliqua, assembly GCA_037043455.1. NCBI lineage: Eukaryota > Metazoa > Mollusca > Bivalvia > Adapedonta > Hiatellidae > Cyrtodaria > Cyrtodaria siliqua. Next base: position 132,498 of record JAWPHD010006743.1, read on the forward strand.
TTCTTACGCATATATATTCCGTTCTTACGCATATATATTCAGTTCGTACACATATATATTCAGTTCTTTTACATATATATTCCGTTCTTACGCATATATATTCAGTTCTTACACATATATATTCCGTTCTTACGCATATATATTCAGTTCTTACACATATATATTCAGTTCTTAAATATATATTCAGTTCTTACACATATATATTCAGTTCTTACACATATATATTCAGTTCTTACACCATATATATTCAGTTCTTACACATATATATTCAGTTCTTATACATATATATTCAGTTCTTACACATATATATTCAGTTCTTACGCATATATATTCAGTTCTTACGCATATATTCAGTTATTACGCATATATATTCAGTTCTAACGCATATATATTCAGTTCTTACACATATATATTCCGTTCTTACGCATATATATTCCGTTCTTACGCATATATATTCCGATCTTAAGCATATATATTCAGTTCTTACACATATATATTCAGTTCTAACACATATATATTCAGTTCTTACACATATATATTCAGTTCTTACAGATATATATTCCGTTGTTTCACATATATATTCAGTTCTTACACATATATATTCCGTTCTTACGCATATATATTCCGTCCTTACACATATATATTCATTTATTACACATATATATTCCTTTCTTACGCATATATATTCCTTTCTTACGCATATATATTCCGTTCTTAAGCATATATAATCCGTTCTTACGCATATATATTCCATTCTTACGCATATAATTTCAGTTCTTACACATATATATTCAGTTCTTACACATATATATTCAGTTCTAACACATATATATTCAGTTCTTACACATATATATTCAGTTCTTACAGATATATATTCCGTTCTTACACATATATATTCAGTTCTTACACATATATATTCCATTCTTACGCATATATATTCCGTCCTTACACATATATATTCAGTTCTTACACATATATATTCCGTTCTTACGCATATATATTCCGTTCTTACGCATATATATTCCGTTCTTACGCATATATATTCCGTTCTTACGCATATATATTCCATTCTTACGAATATATATTCAGTACTTACACATATATATTCAGTTCTTACGCATATATATTCAGTTCTTACGCATATATATTCCGTTCTTACGCATATATATTCCGATCTTACGCATATATATTCCGTTCTTACGCATATATTCCGTTCTTACGCATATATATTCCTTTCTTACGCATATATATTCAGTTCTTACGCATATATATTCCGTTCTTACGCATATATATTCAGTTCGTACACATATATATTCAGTTCTTACACATGTATATTCAGTTCTTACACATATATTCAGTTCTTACACATATATTCAGTTCTTACACATATATATTCAGTTCTTACACATATATATTCCATTCTTACGCATATATATTCCGTTCTTACAAATATATATTCAGTTCTTACACATATATATTCCGTTCTTACACATATATATTTAGTTCTTACGCATATATATTCTGATCTTACGCAAATATCTTCAGTTCTTACACATATATTGTCAGTTCTTAGACATATATATTCAGTACTTACACATATATATTCAGTTCTTACACATATATATTCAGTTCTTACACATATATATTCAGTTCTTACACATATATATTCAGTTATTACGCATATATATTCAGTTCTTACAGATATATATTACGTCCTTACGCATATATATTCCGTTCTTACGCATATATATTCAGTTCTTACGCATATATATTCAGTTCTTAGGCATATATATTCCGTTCTTACCCATATATATTCAGTTCTTACACATATATATTCAGTTCTTACAGATATATATTCAGTTCTTACACATATATATTCAGTTCTTACACATATATCTTCAGTTCTTACAATTATATTCCGTTCTTACGCATATATATTCTGTTCTTACGCATATATATTCGGTTCTTACGCATATATATTCCGATCTTACGCATATATATTCCGATCTTACGCATATATATTCAGTTCTTACACATATATATTGAGTTCTAACACATATATATTCAGTTCTTACACATATATATTCAGTTCTTACAGATATATATTCCGTTCTTACACATATATATTGAGTTCTTACACATATATATTCCATTCTTACGCATATATATTCCGTCCTTACACATATATATTCAGTTAATACACATATATATTCCATTCTTACGCATATATATTCCTTTCTTACCCATATATATTCCGTTCTTACGCATATATATTCCGTTCTTACGCATATATATTCCATTCTTACGCATATAATATCAGTTCTTACACATATATATTCCGTTCTTACGCATATATATTCCGTTCTTACGCATATATATTCCGATCTTACGCATATATATTCACTTCTTACACATATATATTCAGTTCTAACACATATATATTCAGTTCTTACACATATATATTCAGTTTTTACAGATATATATTCCGTTCTTACACATATATATTGAGTTCTTACACATATATATTCCATTCTTACGCATATATATTCCGTCCTTACACATATATATTCAGTTATTACACATATATATTCCATTCTTACGCATATATATTCCTTTCTTACGCATATATATTCCGTTCTTACGCATATATATTCCATTCTTACACATATATATCCAGTTCTTACGCATATATATTCCGTTCTTACGCATATATATTCCGTTCTTACACATATCTATTCAGTTCTTACACATATATATTCAGTTCTAACACATATATATTCAGTTCTTACACATATATATTCAGTATTTACAGATATATATTCCGTTCTTACACATATATATTCAGTTCTTACACATATATATTCCATTCTTACGCATATATATTCCGTCCTTACACATATATATTCAGTTCTTACACATATATATTCCGTTCTTACGCATATATATTCCGTTCTTAGGCATATATATTCCGTTCTTACGCATATATATTCAGATCATACGCATATATATTCCGTTCTTACGCATATATATTCCGTTCTTACGCATATATATTCCATTCTTACGCATATATATTCAGTTCTTACGCATATATATTCCGTTCTTACGCATATATATTCAGTTCGTACACATATATATTCAGTTCTTTTACATATATATTCCGTTCTTACGCATATATATTCAGTTCTTACACATATATATTCCGTTCTTACGCATTATATTCAGTTCTTACACATATATATTCAGTTCTTAAATATATATATTCAGTTCTTACACATATATATTCAGTTCTTACACATATATATTCAGTTCTTACACCATATATATTCAGTTCTTACACATATATATTCAGTTCTTATACATATATATTCAGTTCTTACACATATATATTCAGTTCTTACGCATATATATTCAGTTCTTACGCATATATTCAGTTATTACGCATATATATTCAGTTCTTACGCATATATATTCAGTTCTTTACACATATATATTCCGTTCTTACGCATATATATTCCGTTCTTACGCATATATATTCCGATCTTAAGCATATATATTCAGTTCTTACACATATATATTCAGTTCTAACATATATATATTCAGTTCTTACACATATATATTCAGTTCTTACAGATATATATTCCGTTCTTTCACATATATATTCAGTTCTTACACATATATATTCCATTCTTACGCATATATATTCCGTCCTTACGCATATATATTCAGTTATTACACATATATATTCCGTTCTTACGCATATATATTCCTTTCTTACGCATATATATTCCGTTCTTAAGCATATATATTCCGTTCTTACGCATATATATTCCATTCTTACGCATATATTTCAGTTCTTACACATATATATTCAGTTCTTACACATATATATTCAGTTCTAACACATATATATTCAGTTCTTACACATATATATTCAGTTCTTACAGATATATATTCCGTTCTTACACATATATATTCAGTTCTTACACATATATATTCCGTTCTTACGCATATATATTCCGTCCTTACACATATATATTCAGTTCTTACACATATATATTCCGTTCTTACGCATATATATTCCGTTCTTACGCATATATATTCCGTTCTTACGCATATATATTCCATTCTTACGCATATATATTCAGTACTTACACATATATATTTAGTTCTTACGCATATATATTCCGTTCTTACGCATATATATTCCGATCTTACGCATATATATTCCGTTCTTACGCATATATTCCGTTCTTACGCATATATATTCAGTTCTTACGCATATATATTCCGTTCTTACGCATATATATTCAGTTCGTACACATATATATTCAGTTCTTAGACATATATATTCAGTACTTACACATATATATTCAGTTCTTACACATATATATTCAGTTCTTACACATATATATTCAGTTCTCACACATATATATTCCGTTCTTACGCATATATCTTCAGTATTTACACATATATATTCAGTTCTTACACCTATATATTCAGTTCTTACACATATATATTCCGTTCTTACGCATATATTCAGGTATTACGCATATATATTCAGCTCTTACGCATATATATTCAGTTCTTACACAAATATATTCCGTTCTTACGCATATATATTCCGTTCTTACGCATATATATTCCGATCTTACGCATATATATTCAGTTCTTACACATATATATTGAGTTCTAACACATATATATTCAGTTCTTACACATATATATTCAGTTCTTACAGATATATATTCCGTTCTTACACATATATATTGAGTTCTTACACATATATATTCCATTCTTACGCATATATATTCCGTCCTTACACATATATATTCAGTTATTACACATATATATTCCATTCTTACGCATATATATTCCTTTCTTACCCATATATATTCCGTTCTTACGCATATATATTCCGTTCTTACGCATATATATTCCATTCTTACGCATATAATTTCAGTTCTTACACATATATATTCCGTTCTTACGCATATATATTCCGTTCTTACGCATATATATTCCGATCTTACGCATATATATTCACTTCTTACACATATATATTCAGTTCTAACACATATATATTCAGTTCTTACACATATATATTCAGTTTTTACAGATATATATTCCGTTCTTACACATATATATTGAGTTCTTACACATATATATTCCATTCTTACGCATATATATTCCGTCCTTACACATATATATTCAGTTATTACACATATATATTCCATTCTTACGCATATATATTCCTTTCTTACGCATATATATTCCGTTCTTACGCATATATATTCCATTCTTACACATATATATTCAGTTCTTACGCATATATATTCCGTTCTTACGCATATATATTCAGTTCTTACACATATCTATTCAGTTCTTACACATATATATTCAGTTCTAACACATATATATTCAGTTCTTACACATATATATTCAGTATTTACAGATATATATTCCGTTCTTACACATATATATTCAGTTCTTACACATATATATTCCATTCTTACGCATATATATTCCGTCCTTACACATATATATTCAGTTCTTACACATATATATTCCGTTCTTACGCATATATATTCCGTTCTTAGGCATATATATTCCGTTCTTACGCATATATATTCCGATCATACGCATATATATTCCGTTCTTACGCATATATATTCCGTTCTTACGCATATATATTCCATTCTTACGCATATATATTCAGTTCTTACGCATATATATTCCGTTCTTACGCATATATATTCAGTTCGTACACATATATATTCAGTTCTTTTACATATATATTCCGTTCTTACGCATATATATTCAGTTCTTACACATATATATTCAGTTCTTAAATATATATATTCAGTTCTTACACATATATATTCAGTTCTTACGCATATATTCCGTTCTTACGCATATATATTCCTTTCTTACGCATATATATTCAGTTCTTACGCATATATATTCCGTTCTTACGCATATATATTCAGTTCGTACACATATATATTCAGTTCTTACACATGTATATTCAGTTCTTACACATATATTCAGTTCTTACACATATATTCAGTTCTTACACATATATATTCAGTTCTTACACATATATATTCCATTCTTACGCATATATATTCCGTTCTTACAAATATATATTCAGTTCTTACACATATATATTCCGTTCTTACACATATATATTCAGTTCTTACGCATATATATTCTGATCTTACGCATATATCTTCAGTTCTTACACATATATTGTCAGTTCTTAGACATATATATTCAGTACTTACACATATATATTCAGTTCTTACACATATATATTCAGTTCTTACACATATATATTCAGTTCTTACACATATATATTCAGTTATTACGCATATATATTCAGTTCTTACACATATATATTCCGTCCTTACGCATATATATTCCGTTCTTACGCATATATATTCAGTTCTTACGCATATATATTCAGTTCTTAGGCATATATATTCCGTTCTTACCCATATATATTCAGTTCTTACACATATATATTCAGTTCTTACAGATATATATTCAGTTCTTACACATATATATTCAGTTCTTACACATATATCTTCAGTTCTTACAATTATATTCCGTTCTTACGCATATATATTCTGTTCTTACGCATATATATTCGGTTCTTACGCATATATATTCCGATCTTACGCATATATATTCCGATCTTACGCATATATATTCAGTTCTTACACATATATATTGAGTTCTAACACATATATATTCAGTTCTTACACATATATATTCAGTTCTTACAGATATATATTCCGTTCTTACACATATATATTGAGTTCTTACACATATATATTCCATTCTTACGCATATATATTCCGTCCTTACACATATATATTCAGTTAATACACATATATATTCCATTCTTACGCATATATATTCCTTTCTTACCCATATATATTCCGTTCTTACGCATATATATTCCGTTCTTACGCATATATATTCCATTCTTACGCATATAATATCAGTTCTTACACATATATATTCCGTTCTTACGCATATATATTCCGTTCTTACGCATATATATTCCGATCTTACGCATATATATTCACTTCTTACACATATATATTCAGTTCTAACACATATATATTCAGTTCTTACACATATATATTCAGTTTTTACAGATATATATTCCGTTCTTACACATATATATTGAGTTCTTACACATATATATTCCATTCTTACGCATATATATTCCGTCCTTACACATATATATTCAGTTATTACACATATATATTCCATTCTTACGCATATATATTCCTTTCTTACGCATATATATTCCGTTCTTACGCATATATATTGCATTCTTACACATATATATTCAGTTCTTACGCATATATATTCCGTTCTTACGCATATATATTCAGTTCTTACAC